>UCOM01003532.1:0-17216 GCA_900474385.1 Ormyrus pomaceus | reverse complement strand
ATATAAATATATAAAAATATTAAATAAATTATAATATAAATATTATAAGAAATAAAAATACAATATAAAATGCATACTAATAGAAACTTTAGTTCTTAGTTTAAAATAGTTCAAGTTTAGCACCAGTTTGAACGCCCGTAAACGGTGGTCAAAATATAGTAAACGGCTTAACCCGGATTATATTTATTACTCTGTCCTCAGATGAGGTATAGTCCGGCAAAACAAAGGGACCTTTATAATTGCTTTGGCAAACATGGGCGTGTTACTTGTATCGTCTCATCTTTTCCCACTTTCCATTGCTTTATTTAAAAAAAAACCCTACCTCCGTTTCACATTAAAGAATTCGATGGATTACGAATTCTTGAACTCGAAGCGTCTACAAACCACAAAATGAAAACAAAACGATTTCACTAGAAAAAAAAAAAGAAAAAAAGAAAATTGAAACTCCCCACCAATATAACCCGCCGACGCCTCGATCCCCTTAAATTGCGCTAAAAATTCACAGCTCCCGACTCGAGCGCCTCCCGCGAAGCGCCTCTCTCGAATCCCGCGGAACATCATTCGACACTCAGCGATCCCGGCAAGTCGATCCCCGCATCGAGCGATAAACCCCATTGTACCGCTGCCAAAGGCATTAGCAGGTACCTGGCGCGCAACCCTTTGTAAACTCTAGAAGGGTTTGTAGTAGCTGCGCGTATAATGGCCCACCGGCAAGAGAGTCGCACCTCGCAGCCCTTTTCACCCGGCACGTCCCATCCTTTTCCGGGACCGACGAGAGAGAATCGCGTCGCGTCAAAAGGGTTGGCAGGTACTTTTCGGCCGGCGCACCCCGACGGCGCGGGGAAAGCGGGGGGCGTCCAAGGGTTAAGTATCCCGATAATTGCTAATAATCTCGTCATTGTGGGGCCCCGGGATCGAAGCCCCACCGAGGCGATCGGATCCGATTTCGATATATGTACGCCCGCGCGATTCGATTATACGCGGCTTTCTTCTTTCTTTTTATCCCCGGGAGACGCGTCGCTTTTAATCGGCTTCGAGGGCCTGTGGCCTCTTTTTTTTTTTTTTTTTTTTGTTTTCTTGCGGGGGGTGTCGGCGCTGACTAAGGCTCGATAAGGTTATACATCTTTTTAGACGACTTACATTTGTTTACTCCGAGTTTCGCCGTTCCAAGCACCGAACGACGACGAATCGCCTGTATACCTGTCCCAAAGCCCGAGAGGAGCGATTTAAAAAACGCATCTTCTTTTTAGCCTCGGCCCGAGAGCCACTCGAGCTCATCCCCCGAGCAGAGAGGGGGGGGGGGGGAGAGGAGCACGCGTTTAGCGCACGCCCCGGGCAGGTGAGGGACGCGCTTACGCGTCGTCGGGAAAAACCAGTTTCTTCCTTCGTTTCTTTTTCTTTTTTTGTTAGAAAAATGGAAAATTACGTTTCAATTCGGGCGGTGAGTTATCGGGCGAGAGGCGGGTTCAGATGGATGGGGCTTTTCGCTGAAGCCCTTCGATTTCGGGGTCGGAACTTTTCGGAAAACAGTAATTATCGGACCGAAGGGCTGCCTCGAGTTCTGATTAATGCATCGTCTTTTTTTTTCATTACGTGTATCTTATTTCTCTGTTTCCAAATAAAGCCAAAAAACGCGAAACGAAAAAACCCCAGGGCGCTCTCGCGATTGCGCCATAACGTCGGCTTTGCGCTCTCGCCTCTCACAAGAGGCCACGTTACGTTTCATCCTGATATCGATTCGATTCTGCAATATTAAGCGGACGTTATAGCTCGAAGCCGCCGCCGCCGCAGCCCTCCGGGCCTCGAAAGAGATAATAACGCGCCGACCGACTACTTCGGCCGAGGAAAAGCGATATCGCGACGAGCGTGAATTTTCGAATGGAACTTTTACCGAGAGACGATTGCGAAAGTAAGGAAGAGGCGCCGTTGAGACACTTGTCGGGAGCTTGTTTGGGGGGAATTATACAGTTGAGAGTGCATTAAATACAGTTTTATTAGAACGTTTTTGTCGACGAATGCTTCCTTTTTTTACAACTTTTTACCCAATAACCCAAAACGAATCACCGGCAATTAATTCAAAGGATGTATGCCTGCGCAACGCTTGACCAAAAAAAAAAAAAAGACGCAGCGACCGCTCCAATTTTTCTCCGCTCGTTAATTAATGTTATTGACAATCGATCAATTATCGCCTTTGCCTCTCTCGCGTCCTTCCCTCCTCGACCCTCCCGAGAAGTCGCAAGTGCGCCTCGCGCTTCGGATTACTCGGCAATTACGGCCCCGACAACTTTATTATCCCCCGAGCAGCAGTCCCGCGTCCTGCAGCGTTCTCGCTGTTATTACACGGAGTGCATGCGGCTGAAATTACCGTAACGAGTTATAGCGGATAATCGGAAGCTCTCTCGATCGATCCGAGATCGAGACGCGTCGTTAATTACAATCCCTCTAATCCCCCGGGCGGCTTAGCATATCTAATTAGGCGCTTAGGATCTCGTTCGTGTCGTCCGGAAAAGGCCCAAGATTTGACGCACACTTGTTCTCCCCCACCCCATTTTGCATAAACAATACGACCGAAATTAAGGGCAGCCCTCCTCCGCCTCTCATCTGACACTCTCGGGGTTAATTGTAAACTTTCGAAAAAGCAAAGCAAGGAAGGACCCACTCGGACATTGGGTGGGGGGGAGAGATCGTTTTACGCCACCGAGAGAGCTGTAATATAGGCAGCAGCACCGTCCACCCCGTGCTGCCTTCGTGCTGCCTCTCTTTCTCTCCTCCGCTCTTGGCTCTCTCTCTCTCTCTCTCTCTCATTCATCCCCACCATTGGCCCGTGCCGTCGGCTCGTCCCGTGCCAGCCATTGGGAGCCGGCGGTTTTTCCTTTCCACCTCGTGATCGCGCGCCCCTCTCCCTGCGGGGTTGCACCCCTAGAGCCGAGCGCTCTCTCTCTCTCTCTCCCCCGACGCATGCGACGTATATATAGTTCCGGCGAGAGAGCCAGGAGAGCACACAGTCATCGCCGTCCGAGCAGGCAAAGAACTCAAAGAAGCCGAGCGGCAGCAGCAGCAGCAGCAACAGCAGCAGCAGTCCTGTGTGTCGGTGGTAGGGGAAAAGAGAGAGAGAGTGGGAGAGAAGCAGAAGCAACGTCGCGACTCGAGCCGCAGCAGGGGCTTTAGTATTGGGTTAGGTCAGCCCAAGGCAGGACGTCTGTCTCTCGTCCTGCGCCCAGACTCTCTCGCAGACTTTTTTTCATCGGCCGCGGACTTAGCTGGCCCGAGTCTGGCTCTGGCTTTTATATTTTGCTTTCGACTGTTTTTTCGTTGCCTTTTATTTGTTGTGTGCTGCGTCGACGTCCGAGCAGGAGAGAATATATCGAAGTCTTCAGTGATTGATCAAGTGCCAAGGTATAACTACGAGCTTTTATAAAAAAAAACACACACAAAACCATCGCAAGTTGTTTCGGGGTTTACTGTGAGGGGATTGTAATACGGATGCAGTGTCTCAGTGAGCGAGTTCAAGATATTCTAGATGGCTATGTACATGCAGGCGCAAATGAACGCAGGTTCGTGTTCGTACAAATGACTATTTCTTTTGGCGGGGGAGTGAATTTATAAAGTGCCACGCGCCGACGGGACTTGGACGCGGCCGCAAGCCGACGGGTTGATCTCTCGGGCGATTTTTGTTTATCAGTGAAGTCGGGCCCGGCGCCGACGGCGATCGTTCATTGGCTTACGCTTTGAAAGGATTAAGTCGAGACGAGGAGCTTTTCGCGGAATCGCGTGCCTCGGTAATATTGATTCGAGTGATTGTCTTAACGGGCCAAGTGAGATGGACGCGGTTTTCGAGCAGCTACCTGTTACGATTTCGCAATTGGATTTGCTTTCAACTTTTAAAGTCTTTGAGTGGCTTGGAAAGGAGTTAAAAAGAAATATTTGATTCCGTCAATTTTTTGAGTAGCTTTTGAAAAGCAAACATTATTTTGCATTTTTTATCCTTTTTTCGAGTCGTGCAAGATTTTTAACTGCTAAAAGTCCGAGAGTAATAAATTTTTTACGAACTTATTGGACACTATAACACCTAGCATAGAACATTTGCCTATTGTCCATTGTTTGCAATTCTAAACATAACTCGAACTGTGTATTAGAACTATCAAACTTTAAATTTCCAAACTTGGCCCACTTCTTTCGTGAACGCGTAAAATTTTACGTACCCTCCGATTAAAACAGTGCACTTCCGACTCCCAAATAAAATTAAAAAAAAACTCCCGATCAAACCTCAAAAAAAGAGAAAAACAGTTCGCGCCTTCCGGAAAAAGTGTTCGCATCGGAAGCTGTGAAAAGGCGGCGAGCCGTCGACCTCGAAAGCGGCGCGTGGGTGTCGCCTCCTCTCTCCCTCTCCCGTTCCACACACGGTTCGGCACGTGAATGAAATCGCGCGCGCGCGCGGTACATGTGAATGAAAGCAGGAGGAGGAGGAGGCTCGCACTCACGTGTGTATCCCGCCGAGAGGGAAAGTCTGTGTAGACCGGAGGCCGAAATCTCCCGATGCACGGCGCCTCAATTTCTCGCCTTTTTCGTCGCGCCCGGCGCCTTTTTCCGCGGCACCTAAGTATGTTGCGCAACGCCCCCGAACCGCGCGTTACCGAATATTTACTGTTTTCGCTTTTCGGCGCGCATTTCTCTCAGCCAGCTCGCCTTTTTAGGCTCGCCACTTGGACGCTTTCCAATCCCTTGACGCCCAAGCCCAAATTATTCTGTAGCGCTTGCATGTTAGAAAGCCAAAAAGAAAAAAATACAGAAAAACGGCAACCAACGGTAACTAACGAATCTTTCTCTCCTCACAGCAGGTTTATTAGCAATGAAGACCGAAGCAGCAGTTGAGAAGCACCACCAGCAGCTTGCTCACGTAGGCATGCTCCCGGCGCAGACTCTCGCCTCTAACAACAACAACGCGGGCTTCCTGCCGGCGCTGAACGCGGCCGCGGCGGCCGCCTCCATCTCGCCGCTCACCTCGCTCCAGTTCATCGCCGCCTCCCAGATGCTCGGGATCCCCATGTCCCTCAGCAATCCCGCCCTCTACCATCAGCAGCTCTTCGCGGCCAAGTGGGCCCCCCCGTCGCCGAACTCGCCGCCGATCGCCCAGGCACCGGTCTCGCCGGCGCTCAGCACCCAGAGCACCGCCAGCGCCCGAAAGACCCCGACCGGCCACCTCGCCAACAACAACAACAATAACAACAACAACATCAACAACAACGTCAGCAGCAGCGGCGACAGGATGCTCAGCAAGAAGGCGAACGCCCCGAGCAACACGAAGAAGGCCAAGCTCATGGCCAAGGCGGGCAGGGAGCTCACCGAGTCCACCAGTCCCACGAGCTCCGTCAGCCCCGACGCCCCCAAGGACAGCAAGGACAAGATCTTCACCTGCAACGTCTGCTCCCGGAGCTTCGGCTACAAGCACGTCCTGCAAAACCACGAGAGAACCCACACCGGCGAGAAGCCCTTCAAGTGCCCAGAGTGCCACAAGAGGTGAGACTCTTTCTCCTATACGAGAAGAACCCTCGTTTCTCTCGATTCGTCTCCGTATACTAATGACTCTCTTTTTCACCCTCAGATTCACCCGCGACCACCATCTCAAGACGCACATGCGCCTGCACACCGGCGAGAAGCCCTACCACTGCAGCCACTGCGACCGTCAGTTCGTCCAAGTGGCGAACCTGCGCCGCCACCTCCGCGTCCACACCGGCGAGCGTCCCTACGCCTGCGAGCTCTGCTCGGCCAAGTTCAGCGACAGCAACCAGCTCAAGGCCCACCTGCTCATCCACAAGAACGAGAAGCCCTTCCAGTGCGAAAACTGCCACGCGCGCTTCCGGCGCAGGCACCACTTGGTCCACCACAAGTGCAACCACAGCCCGACCACCATGCTGCCCAGCACCCTCGTCACCGCCCAGCTCGGCTCGCCCGCCGCCGACGAGCTCGAGGACGAGGTCGACGTCGACGTCGACATCGACATGGACATGGCCCGCATGCAGCGCCAACAGCAACAGCAGCAGCACCACCAGCGCGCCGGCCAGCAGCAGCAGAGCATGAGACACCTGCCCTCGCCGTCGGCCGTCCCCCTCAACCTCTCCAGCAGCCAGCCCCAGGAGCTGCCCGAGCAGACCGAGCCCGAGGACCTCAGCATGTCCTCCAGCCGGCACCGCCAGAGCTTCTCCCGCTCGCACAGCAGCGGCGGCGGCTCGCCCATGACCCACTCGCCGAGCAGCGACAACGCCCACGAGGACGAGGACGAGGTCGACGACGAGGACCCGGACGACCTCGACGTCGCCCAGACCAACCCCAGCCAGCTCTTCGCCCCGGACGCCCGTCGCCTCAGGTGAACGAGCGCCCGAGCCCACCTCCTCCTCCGAGCGGCCGAGGACTGCTCGAGGACGATGCTCGCACTACCCGCGATCAGGCTCGCCTTCTGAGCCGCTCCGAAAGGCCCACCCCGAGCCTCTCTCGTTCTTCCGCGAAATACTCCCCGGACACAGGCGACATACAACATAAACGCGCGCTCGCTCGCAGCCCGCGTCTATGTGGATATTCGCCTGTCCGGCCCCCCCTCTACCTTCGACTACTTTGCGGAAGAAGCGGATATATTTGGGTATTTATTACCCGGGCATCCCTCGAGGAAGGCAGCACCGAGTGCTTAGTCAGTCTCGGCGGCGAGGAGAAGAGAGGAGGCGGCCGGCGATCGGCGGAATATATCGCGCTGGAGTATATTGTATATCTCAGGGAGCCGCGGCGGCCCCGCCTTTGCGCCGCGATTAAAATTAGCTCTGATGTATATAGGATGAATATATACGGCGTCGAATGGTACGCCCAATCTGTATATATAGTTATTCATAAATTTATACATATATATTAAATAAATATATATATTTGCGCGCGCGCGGAACGATATGCAAAATGAATTATTATTAATCGAATGGAGAGAAAGCCGAAGATGCTCACAGTCGCGGGACACACCGAGGCCGCGATTTAGCCCGATTTTTTTTTTCATTGCGCCCGACGAGCGGTGTGTGCCGGCGGTGATTCATTCATTGATTGATTCTATTATTAGTTATTAGTTAATTAGTTAGTTATTATTGAAAGAAGAATTATTGGATATTATTTTTTATTATTTGCTAAAGCTCCGAGAAAGTCGACCACCTACTGATTGTTTTTTTAATAATTTATTTGACGTTGTTACGCCGCGGTCGCGGTGCCGATTATTATATATTAACTCATTGTACAAAAAGAAAAAGAAACCATTAGCGATTGTAGCGTAAATCAAATCAAAATGCTAAGTTAAATGGCGCCGCGACCGCGGCAGCGACCTATTATGATTCAATCAGCGACTTTTGAACAAAGACTTGTTACGATTAATTGATTCAAAATACACGATCGACATTTTTTAAGGAGTTTATTTTCGTTTTTATTATCATATGATTTTTCCTTTATTTTCATTTCCTTCCCTCATTTTTCGTTTCTCACCCGTCACCCGCCCCAAGGCTGAAAACGCATCGGTGAAACAGCGGCAAAAAGAAACGCGCTGCTGCTCGCCTTTCCGACGAGAACCGAGCCCGCTTTTCCGCCAAAAAGGCCGAAAACGGCCATCCGGGGCCCCGACCGCCCCGGGCTTGATTTATATCGCGCCATGCAAATGCCCCGAGAGAGCCGAGGTCACATCCTCGTGTCGGGGGGCCCCCCCCATTCATCCGTCGCTCCGCTCTGGCGCAACTTTCCGAGGCGGGCACAATGGGGCCCTCAAATTGCTCTCGTTTCGGAGTCCGCCTTTTGACTTACATCTTGCTCTCTCGCTTTTGATTTCCGAGCCTCACGGCTGCCCGAGTCCTTGTTTTTGCCGCTCGAAGGAGAGAGAGAGAGAGAGAGACACTTTTCACGGGCGCTTCTTCTCCTCGGGGAGAAGATATATGCGCTCTCCGCCTTTGACGGCTGCTTCTTTTACGGGGCTGCGTCTTCTTTGGATGATTATTTAAATTTTCGGGATTTCGGTGAATTTCGGCTCTTTCAGTCTAATTCTTTAATGCGCGCGCCACGGGGCAAGTTTAAAATTGCAACGATATTTCCTACGTTTTCACTTTCATTCCTCGAACGAAGGAAGCAACACCTTCGAGTATCATTTGAATAAATCTTCAACCGCAAACGTTCGCAAAGACATCGCACATCGGATCGAATCGATCGATTTCCCCGATCCCCGTGAACCTCGGCGGGCGCCTGTTTACTTCGAAAATCGGTTAAAAAACATATCCGGTGCACATCGGCGCACACCCCCTTTGTCAGCCGCCTTTATTCCCGCTCTCCGTCCACGAAACGGTAAAAACTCGCCGAGTAGTTTTACCGTACGGCGAACGCGCGCAAAAAAAAAAAAACCCCGCGCGCGTCGACAAGAAAATCGGAGCGCCGCCTCGTTCTTAACCCCCCCTCCCTTTGTGCCATCATCCCCCTTTTCTCGAATAATTACGCGTTTCCGCTTCTTTCTGCGCTCGCGCGCGAACAGACGAGACTGTTTTTTTTTTCTTTTTTTTTTATTGGCCGCGAGGAAACTCTGCGGAGACCGGGCCGAGATGTTTATGTATCGGAGAGCCGCGCTCCGAGAGAAAGGAAAAGTGGAAGAGGAGCTCGGGGAAAATCCGCCACAATGGCGCAACACGTACGTGAGCGGCGCTCTCCTTTTCCTTTCTCTCTCTCTCTCTCTCCGTTTCTCTTTGTTACACTTTCTATTTCCAAGAGTTCGCGAGGATAGGAGCTTCTTTCTCCGTCGCTTTCTCTTTATCTGCCCTCCGCCCGATGCTTCGATCTCCTTCTCCTCGCTTTCAACGTCTCTTTGCTCTGAAGTCCGATACTTTTTTTCGCTTTATACACTCCTACCCGGTGATGTTTCGATATAACGATTCGCTCGAACGATCGTTATCGATTGCAGTCTTATCGGCGCCACTGCAGCTCCTCGTAAATTTACAGCCGGACCATAGTTTCGTAATCGAATTACGCAAGAGTGCAGCTTAAGCTATTCATCCGCCAAAGACCAAAATTAGCCCTCCTTCGCCCGTCTCTCCGGGTGTCTGCACAATGGCAAAAACGCATCGGAATCCTCGAAAACATCGGCGTCAAGCCTCCCGAAAGAGAAAAATGAGGGCAGCCATCTAGAAAGAAAACAAGGCGCAGCCTCGAGGAGTATATCCCCTCGATTTTTCACGAGCGAAAGCTCGAAAAAATTTCCCCAAAACAGCCGAAAAAAAGAAGAAGAAGAAAAAAAGGAGAGAAGAAGGAAGGAAAGCCTCCCCGGCGCTTTCCGCTCCCTCCTCCTCCCCCCTCTCTCCCTTCACGCTCCATCGGACTCGATCAAGATCCTCCCGAGGTGGAGATCCTTAAGCCCGTCGCTCCGTCGATATTTAAAGAGAACAACGGGACGACGCTTCATTTCCTTCCTATGCCGATGTGTACTACTCTGTTTATCCTGCTGGCTATTGATCCCCGACACGGTCAGGCCCCGGAATTATGCCCTCCTCTTTATGCGCGCGCGTGTCTTCTTATCCCTTTGTCGTCCCGGGGGCCCCCGAGAGCCGCTGCAACTGCAGCGAGTTTTTCTCCGGGGGTATATATATGTATTGGAAAGTGCTTAGCTACTTGGAATAATATACTTGCCGAGTGGATGAACGAGAGAGAGAGCGATTCTCCTCCTCGGGGGCTGCGCTTCTCTCGAGATGCGTCCTTTGTCGGGCCACACACGAAGAGGCGCCGCCGCGGTTATCGGAAAGGCGAAGGGCGAGTTTAGCGATGCGTTGACCTTTGCTTTATTTGTAGTGATAGGATCTATTGAGTTTTTCGAAATTTATTCGCTCGGTGTTTTTTATCTTGTTGTGGGGTTTTTTAGCGCAATGAAAATGTACAAAAAAAAACGTTTTTCTTATATAACTATTATAAAGTTTAGATTTAGAAAAATCAGCGAATCACATTATATACCGAATCATCGGCGGACGAGGATCAAGTTAAAACCCGAATCTTGATCCTCGCAGTTTTTTTGCATATCGTCGCCGCAAATGTATGTAAACGTATATAGAGAGAGAAACCGCCCCAACGGCCACGGTATCATTGTTCCTAGAAAAAAGACAGATCAAACAGCCCGTCGTTCGAGGCCTCACCCCGGCAAAAAGGCAACACCACATACATACCAGAGCAAACCAAAAAACAAAACAAAACAAAACAAAAAAAACTCACCTCATACAACACTTTATGTAATGCAAACGGTACGCGAGAGAAGCGCGAGGAGCGACGCCCCGCGATAATGTAAGCCGGGCGCTCTTCTCCCCGCGCCTTCCCTCCGCCCCTTTTTTTTTTATACGTACGAGGAGGGAAAGACGCGTCCGAGAGGCGAGAACGAGAGCACACGAGAATTTGCGTACGTGTCAAGGCCGGCTCGCGTTTCCGCGCTGCCCGTGGCCTTGACTCTGAAGACACCTGTGTGAAACCCGCCCCTCTTTTGTTCGGTTTTTGCTGAGGTTCGCGCGGGGTAGTTTCGACGGACCGCTTTTTGCGGGAATCGCCCCGCGTTCTTTGGTTAATAAAGGATGATTCAACTTCTTTTTCTTTTTCTTTTTTTATAAATTTTCACCGCACTTTAGTTAAAAATACTTCGTTCTCGTTCCGCCTCGACGCGCGCGTTTTCCCACCCGAACAAGCCGAAAGCTCAGATTTCGTTGAAGGCTGCTTTGATCGGATTAAATTCAACAATTAGGTGCAAGCATAAACAGAAAGCAAAGATACTAGAATCGGTTTAAGTTCCTGACATACTCAATTTCAACTGGCGAAGATAATAAAAAAAAATAAAAAAGAGACCGACCGATTTTTTTGAAGCGCTTACATGCCACGTTCACTAATATATATATATACGTAAAACAACTGAAATACCGAAGAAACATTGACTTTTCCTACAATAATGAAACACGGATCCTATATCGTATCCTATCGTAGAAAGTAAATTAAGGAAAATTTCGTTCTTAAGATTTATGCACTTCGATATTCGTTTATGCCGTTGCAATATATATATATATTATATATATATATCGACTCATTTGAATTATCGATAAGCGTCATTGTTGTCCCGTGTAAAGAAGAATAATCGCGCGAATACTGTATTCACACTTTTTATATTTACGTATTAATCTAAAAAAAAAGTATAAGAGTAATTTAAATATAAAACGAACGAATTATATAATTAACGAAGAATTCGTGGGTTATATAAATAAAATTAGCCGACAAAAAATGTTCGTATTTTTCTTGTATATGAAGGAAACTTGTACCATAGGCAAAAAACACAATCGATATTGATATATATGATTATTTATATGATATATGATAGTGTGCGAAGAAACTTGAGTGATACGAGAATATTTTCTCGTTAATTAATATAAAAGCGCAGTGGAGATAATCCTGTATTTTAAAAAAAAAAGCAAACTATTCGGGGTGTAACTATAAATCATATAGATTAAAAGTATAGCTGTTTCTAGATTTTAAACAAGTTTTTCTACGCCGCCGATCCCCAAGAAAGTCCTAAAGGAAGAAACTGCGAATTTGCGCGCAAAAGGCGTTAATTAACCTCGAGGATTCGAGCAGTTTTCTTGCATTTTGCTTTTCGCAAAGTGACCGCGATAACATCGTGATTTTCAAACACTTTGAAACCGCTCGAATCCTCGTCGCGCAACGAGACAAACGGTACAAATTCAGACCTTATATATGTAACTATATATCGTACGCCTATTTAAGTAAGATGATGATTATAGCACGGTTTCGTATAAAAAGTTAATAATCTAAAACTAGCAGGTGATTGATAATCTCGCTACAAACTCAAGCAACCTCGCGCGTCGATAGTTGGCGCCGTCGTCGGCAATCCTTTTCTCAAAAAAAAAAAGAACAACACACGATATTCCCTTTCGGTTCAACCGGCGTATATATATACTTTCGAGAAAAAAAAACAGCGTACGGCGTCATATTTTAAAAAGAATTAAAAAAAAAACTGTGTATACTCGCAAATCAAAAGATAAAACTATTTTACCTACCTATGCATAAGAAAAAACTGTGTTAAAGATATATAACGGTTTCCTTATTTTAATACCAAAGTGATATATATTTCGTGCGACAGGACAGCTGTAAAAAAAAAAAAAAGAAAGAAAAGAAAAACTTATCGACAATATCGTGAAAGGGTGTATAAATGAAAAAATTCAGGTAAACAAATGTATATCGAGACTTTCCGCGGCGGCTCTACAATTGTATACTATAATGAAAACTGACGCTACCTCACCAGACACCTAAATATATCTCAACCACAAGACTGATTTTGCATAGTATTCCTATAGGTAAGAGTCTAAATAAAGAAACCCGGAGAGAAGAAAAAAAAAAGAAGGGACAGAGGGCAATCGGGATTGAAAATCTGCGGATCCACACGTACAAAAAGATGTGCTAATTTTTGTAATTTATCAGGATGTGCGCGAACGGCGATAATAAAACGATATCAGGAATATTCTCGGCCAGACTGCGTCGACAAAACTGGCGCTGCCACGAGAGCGAAAGAAAAAAAGTGCGTATTGTGTATGTAAAAGCACCGTGATTTTCGATTATATAGAGCGTAAGGAGGCGATTGTATTATATTATGTACTGGGAGATTTCTCGCAATGTGTCAAGTGTTTTAATCGGTGAATGGATGTTCCGTTGGTGAGTTTTGAGCGAAACCCGGCTGGTTTCGTCGAATTATTTTTATTATTAAAGGTGACTGTTTAATCGTTTATTCGTGTCTTCTTTTCTTTCCTTCCCAGTCCTGAAATGTATAGTATATGATTTATCTGCACTGTGAAACTTAGTGATACTGTTTGTACAAGTTTAAGTTTGATACATTTCTTTTATGTTATAATAGCAATACACATTCAACTCAAAGATCTAAAAATAAGTTTCTTATCCAGCACTCGATCATTATTGCCAAAAAAAAAGTTTCAAAAAGAACGCGAAGAACAATCTTGTATATTAAATGTGAATCAATCTCATTTTCTCCTTTATCCAAAAGCCAAAAGTGCAAAAGATATACGCCGTCAAACATTTCGACGTAAACCCTTTCTACGCGAAGGGTATAATTTGCCTCCAATACACCTCTGCGATTCAACCGTTTCCAGAGGCCTTTTCCCTACAAATCAGCGCAAAACCAAGTTCACAAATTTCCGAACGACGAGAGAAAAAAAAGGAAGAAGAACCCATCAACCGGCCCCGAAATCCTCCGACCCCTCGGCGAGAGATCTCTGGAAAGAGTCGAGCAAAGCCCGCTCGGTCCTCGCATCGACAAAACATCGGAGCTCTCCGCTCGCGGCGAGAGAGAGAGAGAGAGAGAGAGAGAGAGAGAGAGTGTATGTGTATACGCCTCCCCCTCTCCCGTCCGCCGAGTACAACGCACAATACACAGGTCGAGCACGCGACTGCGCACCGCGCAAAAGAGGGGGCGCGTGGCGCGCGCGCCACGGATTTTTGGAAACTGCGGCTCCAGCTGCGGGGGGGAGGCGATCTCTCGCTATACTCCGATGCTTTTTTTTTCTTCTTTTTCGCCAGATGCAATGCGGGATGAGTTTTCGGTTCTGCTTGCTTTCCCTCCGGCGCTTTTCTCTCTCCGCTCCTCGTCCGCATAAGTGGCTCGTGTATATAATGATTTGTCGCAGGCTCGCATGACGATGCGATCGGCTTTGTGTCGCGGGAGACTCGATGGACACCGCGTCGAGAGGACGTTCGACGACGGGGACGTTAATCGAGCGTTTTGCGTTCGGGCTTGACTCGAGCGTTGGAGGTAAAACGGTTTTGAATGAGGTGTAATTAATGCCGCGGTAAGCGGAGTTTTATTCGTCCGATAAAGATGTGGAAATATTAAGGAAAGATAGACCAATTGATTGTACAACGCACTGTACTTAAATATTGATTTAAAAACGATATAATTAAAAATAAAATAGCAGGCTTTTAGCCGATTAAGTGCTGATGGACTTTGCGCATAAGTATATATAAACGAGCTCCTGAATTTCCAAGTTTTATCAGAAAAGCAGCAATTACCCCCACGACCTTCCATATATATAACTTCTTCGAGAACAATTAAAATTTGCGATCAATGTAAAAAGCAATCCAAGCCTCCGAGCGCAACGTAGTCATTCTCTTTATCAAACCGCAAATAACCCTCGCACCTGTCAGCCGAGCGCGTTCGTCGCGCCAAATCCAAAAACTTACTCGCCGCGCCAACCCGAAGCGGACCTCCGAAAAATATTCATCGCTCCCTATCAAACCCGGAACGACCGAATCGCACCCCCTTCCGACGGGACTAACCGAGGAGCAAAAAAAAGAGAGAGAGAGAGAGAGAAAGCAAAAGAACCGGAGGAGCGCACACATCCACGTGCTCGGCTCGCGACCGCCCCGTGGCACAGTGACACATTGTGCGGGGAGAGAGCAGATGCAGCACTCGAGTTTCCAGAAAAGCTCGCATTATTCCGGGTGTGTACATATATATATCGATCACTTACAGCCGTTCGGGGGATATCGCGCGAGAGAGGCGCGCGCGGATTTGTTTGCCGAGACGAGAGGATGGGTAATGAAGAGATCGGGGAGGTTTTCGGGATTAATTGATACGTCGCGTCGTCCAGGTATATATACGTGGAAGCTGCCGGGAAGGTTCTATTCTATTTCTACTTTACCGCGGGCTTCGATTCAAAAAAATTCTATCTAAATTATTGTATATTGCATTGAGTTTAGCTCTCGTAAACTTTTCATTTTATTCTTTCCCCCTCGAGGTAATTAATTTACCTCGCGTCTCACAAAACATCGCCGCGATACATCTTCACTTGAAATCCCTGTATACAAACCGAAAACTGAAATCTCTCCCCGAAACTCTTTGATCACGCCGTAAATCGAAATCCAGTAAACATCATTACCGGCAACGCGACAGGACGCGCGTCTCGCGACTCATCAAAGAAAAGTGTGCAACAAAAGCGCGGAGCGCGCCGGCAACTTCATCCGATTCTCTCGAGCGGCCCGACAATGGCTCTAGCTTCTTATAGTTCAGTGCTCTCCCTTTAAAAAAAGCCCGGCGCTCGCGCGCGCACACATTCGCGCGCTCGAGAGCAACAGGACGGAAGGAGAGTCGCGCGCGTGGCACGCGGCTTTCTTCCCCTCCTCTCGGCGGCAGCTCTCTCTCTCTCTCTCTCTCCTTCTTTCCTTTTTCTTTTCTCTCTTTTTTTTTTTTTTTATCACTCGCGCGCGCCGGCAGAAAAAGTAGCGGAGAAGAAAGCCGCCTTTATGGCGAGGAACGAACTTTTGAGAGGGAGAGAGAGAGAGAGAGAGAGGAAAATTAGAGGTTGACGAAACGAGCTGCGAATGGGACTTGTGCAGTTGTACAATTTGTAAGCGGCGAGGAGTCGAGGCAGACGTTCGCTTTTCGGGAGACACAGTAATTTATCGAAGGCCGATTTTTTTCATGTGTTCAGGGTACGTCCATTTCTTACGCGGGGCATACATTTGTTTCGGACGTTCTATAAGGTTAATTATGACGGATGCTGATTTTATGTGATTAATTTTCAAATGAAATTGTTGAGCAAATTTTAAATGAAATTCGAAAAGAAAAAGGATTTACGTCGTGGGACGTTATAAATCAAGATTATTTCCTTTTTATAGAACCGTTTGAAAATAAAATACGGCACGTTATATATACACTTGGCTTTGACGTTAAACTCTCTCTCTCTTTTCTTCATTGTACTCGCAGTTTTAATACCGTACAAGAGTCAAACGCAAAACCCGCTCGAAGCATCGAGACAAAGTCCGACCCAATTTCCAACGGGGCATCAAAGCAATCAGAAACTGAAAACGAACGATCCAACAATCAAACCCCCAATAGGCTATAACCTAGATATTCCCCAAACTCCGAGAAATTTCACGTAATTTAAGGTTCCGAGATGAGGAACAGAACGCGGGTATCGCGTTTCTCCGGGCGCATGGGCATTGTGATGTCGCCATTCATCGGCGAGGGCTGCACTTGCCTCTTTTTTTCCTATATTATGTTGCTCTCTCTCTCTCTCTCCGCTCCCGTAAATGGTTTAGCGCTCGTTGACTGTTCGGCGCTCGGACGTTGCTCGCGGTTTTCAAAGTGCCTTCTCGGAAGAGAGAGCAGAGTGCTAAGTGGGCGTGGAGAGACGGCGGATTCGCGTCGAGTGTATTAGCATTAATGATACGATAATCTTTCTGTGCACAGTTTTTTTTATTTTTCACGTTAAAGCAGAATTTTTTAAAAATCCACAATTCTCCATTACCAAACTGTAGCCGCTCGAAGCCTCTATTCTTCATCGCAAAGGCAACAAATACGCCGATTCCCATAGCAAAACCGATCGAAAGAGCCCATAAGCTCTCCTAACCCCGCAGGCTATCGCAAAAGCATCCTCTAACCCTGAAACTCTGGCCGCGTCGGCGATCGGGCCCCCGAAAAAAAAAAAAGAGGGCCGACAGACGCAGTCGCGTTCGAGAGCCGCGCCAAATGTCGGAAAAGAGAGCAAAACCCGCGGCTCTCTGATCCTTTCGCCTATAACCGGGCGGCCGCGCGCGACGGCGCGGGCCTTGGCGGGAGCGAAGGGTTCCTTTTTCGGCCTTCGCGACCATATGTCGAAAATTGGCCGTTTCCGCAAAAAAAGAAAAAAAAAAGAAGAGAGAAGCTCGCCTCCTCATTTGAATGCCCCGGTCGCGCGCGCTTCTATCTCTCTCTCTCTCTCTCTCTCTCTCTCTCGCACGTAGGTCCTTCTCTCGGGCGCGCGTATTCTTTGCTCAAGGATAAGGATCGTATCCCTTGTATGTGCCCAGTGCCCCCGAGAGCACGAAACCGCAGAGGCGCGTGCACGAGTCAACGAGGTTGCCGAGGCGTGCGCATCGCGGCGAGGTTACCGGGTGAGGAGTGTAACGATATTTTTCGGGAGGCAGTCGCCGAGGAGCACTATGGGCAAGCGGGAACTTGGGCTTCTTCGGTCTGCTGTTAGGGCCTTTTGCCGTGGGTAAAGAGCTGCGGTGCTTTTTCTAGGGCGCGGCGGGAGCTTAGTCGCTGAAATGGACCTTACCCAAGTAAAAAAATTATATCTAGATTATATCTAAAATATATATATGACTTATATCTACTTTAGATATAAGTCATA
>UCOM01003531.1:0-17222 GCA_900474385.1 Ormyrus pomaceus | reverse complement strand
TATTCAAGGAATTCATAATTCTGACATTCGAACTATATTGACCAATCAAATCAAGCCTTTAAATGCTTCAACATGGCGGCTCATCACTTTTTTAAGAAGGGATTACGAGCGACACTCTAACCGTTGTGCGCAGCTATTCTTCTTCTCGCACAAGTAGAATCAGCAATTGATTGATGCAGACAACCCAGAGACGAAACGCCTAGACTTCCTCCAGCCTCCTATCACTTTAACTGATTAATATCTTGGTCTTTCAATTTATGAAGTTGCTCGTGACCTTGTCCATATATTAAATTTAATTACAGTTTCTATCTGCAATTTTTTTAAAAGATCTAAATTAAATCTTTGATAGCTAATAATTATTACTTACCAATTTTGATTTGTTTTCATTATTCCTATTTTAATTGATATTATTATTTCCGGCTGCATTATTTATTTTGTTTTTCTGATTTCGATTATTATCTGCCGGTATCGCCGATATATTGAGAATCCCTATAAACTCAGGGTTGCCGCCGGGGTAGATCCTTTGGGCCTGATGGTACTGTCCTTGTCTTTCGTTCTATAATGTTGTTGGCATCGTTATTTTCGTTGACATTTTCTGCGGGAACGCGCAGAATACCGACGATATTCGGATTGTTGTTCGGGGGTTACAATTGTGCTCCGTAGTACAGGCCATGGCGTGCATTCTGTAGTTGTAAAGCAATGTTTGGCGGTTCATCGCTTTCGAGGGTGTTACAAATAGATTTAAAATGGCCCGACACGTTTAAAAATTGGGACGTGTACCTCGCGTGCACGGGGATCGAAAAAGATCCTCCGGGGCCGCATTTTCTCATTCCCCGATTATTGTATATACTAGAATAGCTCGAACATTGTTTGTTTTTATTTTAGTGCTTACTGCCCAATAGTATTATTATTACGCTAATTTCAATTCAATATTTCGATATTTAATTTTACTTTTTCTTAATGATAGGATTGAGATATTTGAATTCAACAAAGACTATTTTAAAAAGCATAAAAATACCTATAATTTCAGTTATCATGGTTCTTATTTGTTTTTAACAAAAACGTGTTTGTTTTTAAAAAAGATTACAACTTAAATTATAAAGCTATAATCTGTAAAAATTTCAATGCATTTTGTCAATTAGTTTTTATTTTAATAAAAGATATTGTAGTCTGTCCACGTGATAATACGTTAACATACATATTAAACTTCGGAAAACACTTAACACTTATAGCATCAATATTTTTTCTTTATCTTCAGATTAAAAATTATTCCCATAATGAACTTATTGTTTCGAAACACTAATTTACTTGCAAAACCGTTCTCATAGGGACAGGCTCACTAATTGGCCAGTCTATGTAAATGGACTTGTTAGTAGAGTGACCGACTCGCGAATTCTGCTTCACAAGCCCCGGGGCCGTAATTTTTAACTTGTGAATGCTAAAATAGAAACAGTTGATAACAATGCAATATAATTGTAATATTAGGCTGCAGTTCTACGTAGTTGGCATTTATTTCAGTCAGAATCGAAAATCTGGTATATTCATATAATAAATAAAAATTATCGCATATTTATTATCTTCGAATACGTTTTATTTTCAAGAAAATCATTAATTTCACGCTAAGAAAATGAAACTGCTGTTAAAGTACCGATACTCCAGTTCCCCCGTGCTCAGCGAGCGGTAGAAATCATTTATCGCTTATTTGCCGAAGGTATCGCCATTCTGCTCACGAGTCTCGAGTAAAAGTAAGATAAACAACCGAAAGCGCCGGCCGGGGCCAAGGGTGAGAGGGGGCGAGAGAGTCGGCTCTCTCAGAGTGCTCGTATATGGCGGCGGGCGCGTTAATACCTTCGCTCGCGCCGGCGCGCTTAGGGTCGAATTTATAATGCAATGAATCATGGGGACGCGGCGCGGCTCAGTATTAAGGTAGATTGGGCCATGTTCTATGCAGCGCGACCTCCTCCTCAGCATTCTCCCTCACTCTCTCCGCGTCGTCGCCGCGGCATAATTAACGGCGCCCTGTATATTCCGCTGGATAATTACAATAATGTGTTGCAGAGCCGGACAAGGTCGTCCCCGGGGCCGGCAGCTTCAAGCCCTCGCTCATCGGGCCGGCAGTCAGCGCTACCAGTGAGTATACGCAACTGCATGTTTCCTTAACCCCGAGCGCGCGAGCGATGTGTGCTGCGTGTGTTTGTTGTTGGAATGAGCCCCGGCACTAGCTATACAGATCCAAGACGCTCGTCGCTTATAAACATTGCCATTGCAATTCGGACTCGAGTCCTACTCGTTTTCAAGATTTTCTAGACTATAATTCTAACTGGATCAGGTACTACAGAATTAAATTAAAATATTATTGTAGGATATTCAGGTTTTTTTTTACTACCATTGTTTTAAGCAGGTAAGTTTTAACAGGTAGTAGGCTGCCAACTGAGTATTCCCTGGTAAATATTTTATAACATTTTTTAAGTATAATATATTGATGTCAGAAAGAGGATAAACGAAAAGATTCTTTACCCATCTGTAAAAAACTTTTTCGGATCAGTTTAAAGCATTCTTAGGTTAAAAAATAGAGTAATTTCTAAAGGGAAGTGTAAAAATTGACGGGATAAAATGACGAGGAGACGAAATTAATACTTCGCTTAATTTCTCAAAGGAGAATTACAAACGGTTTATTAGTTTATGCTGCGTGTTTACATTTTGGTAAACTAATATACATTAGAATTTGGATGCTTTTGTTACTAAAATTTGATAAAAATATTCGAAGTTATGTTCAATCTATTAAATGCTTTTCGCTCATCCGAAAAAGCAAATCTAAGATCAATCAATTTTTCACAGCCGATTTGTAGATTCGAAATTCTATGAAGAATAAACAAATCAGCTAAATCCGCATTAATATTCCCTTTTCTGGCGTACGATACGATAATACGATAATACGATAATCGAATTTCATTATATATGTATAACAGTCCTTTGTTGTATGTCTACTCAGCATTACTACTACTTATCCAAATCAGACAGTTCAACTGTGTTAGCGCCCCGTACTCTTGAGCTGCATTGCCTTTGATTATAAATCAGTCAAGGGATTGTTGCAATTTACAATCGTCGGGGGTTTAGATCTAACTCTTACATAATGAGGGTTTCCAGGATTTCCTTGATTAACGGACACAAAGCACAAAGTCGCTTTTAATTAGTTAAAATTCGGGGACATTCCTAGTAGTGCCACGGAATGACGCGCATAAATGATCTGATTACGAAGCGTCATCCCGTAGACGATATGAGGAGGACTTGAAATGAGAAGTGCATAGGCATCGGTAGCTCAGTGGGAGGAGCGTCCGTCGCGAAAACGGAAGGCTCTGCAGGGTTCGATTCTTAGCCGAGGTAAGTTCGATTGCTTTTTTTTTCTCGTTTTCCTCCGCATTCATTATCAAAATAATTTTGGCCGCAGTCCCTAGCTATAAACCGACTATTTTCAATATCAATAAAAATTAGCTATTTTTATACCAGCGGTAATTTCAGAGAATTTACAAAAAATTAAATCATGTGGCCAAATAGTACTTTTCGACACGGGTGTGGAAAAGTACTATTTAACCACATTATTTAATATTTTGTAAATTATTATTGCACTCAATTAATTTGATGGTTCAAATTATTATTGAATAAAGAGAAAATTATGTAATTCTTTTATTCGGTTTTTTATATACATTATATATAAATGCATTCTTGATAAATATTTTGTATTAATGTAGAAAAAAAGAGAGAAAAAAAATTATAAATTCTTTTTCTATATTAAAATTTGCTAAAATATACAATTATTCATGAAATTTATTTCGATAGAATTATGCAAGGTAAGATAATCCTTTTTTTAACTCTGGCTTAGCTTAGGTAAGCTTTTTACACCATCATCGCATTTATTTTTTACCTTAATCTACAAAAAGTTACAGAGAGTAAGATGTTACACTTATTTTACTAATCATCCATACAAGTTTTAGAATTTGGTCAAAATCAGAAAAAATAACAAATGTTTTTGTTTTTTATAAACAAATTATTCTTTTAAAACAAACTTTACTTAATAATAACGTTTTAATCATATTTAATTTGCAAGAAATTTTTTTACTTTCTTTATAGTTAGCTATGACATTTAAGATTTATATGATTATAAATCTGGAAATGTACCTCTGAAAAAGATGAGCTTCTTTAATAAAAGATATTTTCTTGTTTCATGCAATAATGAGATTTAAGAGCAACTTTTAGTTTAAGGACAGCCACAATGTAAACGCTCAAAAGCCGATAATTAATTATAGAAAATTCTAGAAAAAATTCTAGAAAAAACTATTCTTTCAATATTTTTGTAATTTTTTGAGATTCTTATTGGCTTCATTAAACGAACGGTGGAAAATGTTGTATATGCTTTGAAGCCCAATAAGTAATGTTATCTGATCAACTGTAAGTGCAGAGCGCTTCGAAAAACAGAAGAAGCGGCTCGCAGTAATTAGAAAAAATCAGATAAATTTGATCCCAAAGCACATTTTGTGCAGAAACCGAGGCAGAACCCATTTGTCTGTTGAACTACTTTTTTAGTACATGATACCTTCTTTATGAGAAGATCTTTTTATTTTTTTTTAAATTATGCAAGTTTTTTACAATCTGCTCTTTTTCCTTCAAAATTAGCTCTGCAGTACAATGAAAACATGTTATTAATTATTTTATGAAGTGTTGGAAATATATTGGAAATATATTGGAAATGGTACAATTGCCGTAATAGTGAATGACTCGAATGTATAGTCAATTGAGAGCGCGGTCGCTGTGTATATTCTGTCTTTTGCTTCCTCCTAGAGGAAGCTTTGTGATATTTTTCTAAATGAGGCTAATGAAAATCCGAAAAAGTTAAAAAAAAATATTGACAGTAACTGTTTTTTATAATTATTTGAAATGTAGATACCCGTCGTCGCTCGCTTTTCTTGGATAAAATTTGACCCTTGAAAGTCACCTCATTAGCCTAAAATTTTCCAGCGAATATCGTGCCCATCCATCCATTTCACCAAGGAGCCACATTTCTCGCATCGGAGTATGTTTTTCAAGTCAATTTATCTCTAAAGAGAATCTCTTGCAAGCCGCAACTCCCCGCCGACGCTCGCCTAACTTGGCCCATTCCTCGACAAAATAAGATTCTTTCTGCTGGCCAGTTTTGTCGCGCGCGCGCGCGCGAACGAGAAAAACCAGGAGAGAAGACGAGGGGACGCGCAGTCCGCGGGGAGAGAACGGAAAAACTTTCCTACTTCGGCTCCTCCCTTCCTCCTCCGCTGCATAATAATGAAGCTTTTTAGCCAACGCGATGCGCGCAGAGTTAGTCGAGACTTGATTTGACTCGGCGCGTCTTTGTCCGGCTTTACGTACGTGCCGTACATAACGCTTACGAACACGTCAAACACGCGTATTGCAGTGCAGGAAAGCTCTCATCTACAGAGAAGGGGGAGGGGTGAGGGTTTTGATACAACAAGAGGCCGTACAGCAGCAGGCCGGCAGGCGAAAAGTTTAGCTACTCGTTCGCTTGCTTTTGGCGCGCCTTGGCCCGGGAGATAAATTCCATTGAAAAGTAATATCAAACTTTTCGCGAACTATCCAATTTCTTTCCTTAAGGCTGAAGGCAAGAATGACGAAGCTGTCGCTAGTCGAACGAAAACAATATGCCCGCGCGAGAGCAGCTGCCATCAGACGCCGTCATTCAACTTTTACGCCTTTGACAAGTCACGTCCACCGCTTCGTCTGGGAGCTTGTAAAATTCGCCGAAAATATCGCACAGCTCGAGGATCGAGATTCCGGCGGAGCTTAAAAAATATGCGGCTGGACATTTTCGCGAGCGAGCCACCACGACCGCTCAATTGGGAAACTTCGAGCGCTATAATATTTAATGGGACCTTATTCGACGAGAGCAACGGTCTCATATTTCTCGGTAATGGATTTCGTTAAAATTCTAGAAGGTTCTTTGCCGCGGCAAATGATGCGAGCTATTTCAATAATACTTTTAGTGTACTCGGTAAAAGCTAACGTTCCCGTGAGCATCTGCAGTGCAAGGCGTATTTTAACGCAGCAGAATTTGTAAAGCCTGCAGAAAAAAATCAATTAAATGCAGATTTAAATTAGATGTGTTTTGCTATGAAAGTTGTTAAATGATAGAGAACAATAGCTGAAATTTGAGAATAGGTTCAATCCATTAAAAGTTTTAGACTGATCGGAAAAAGCATTTCATCCAAATACTCAAACAAGCAATTTTTTCTACTTTGTTGATTGGATATTGTACAAGTGTTCAAATTGATTTCTTATGTAGTTGAAATTATTACATGCACACCTATTAATGAAACAAATCCACTCCATCATTGTCAATTTGAATAATGTTTTTAAAACTATATCATTTTTATTTAGTGTTAAAGCTAATAACTTCCTTAAAACTTTAGGAAAACAAGTTTTTTAAAAATATTTATTTACACGTTTCATTTAATCTACAACTAGATGCGTAAAATACATAGAGAAGACCATCGGAGCCATTAATAATTCAGAGCACTTGTTCCGAAAATTTCATAGCTAAGCATGCCAATGAAAATATGAATAACTGATTTTGAAAAGTGACGAGAAAAGCGTCAAAGTCATAAAGGGCAGGAGAAAGTACTATCCGATAAACTCATAATCCTATATTTTCCCGCGGGCGTAGCTGGGCTGGAAAAAAAAAATAAAAGCAACAACGATCGCGTTTTATACAGTACCGTTACGCGTCCTCGAACAAATATTTACGGGCGGATGTTACAATTACCGAGATGTTAGCTGGGACGCAAAAAACGATCCTTCATACCGTTAAAAGGATAGAATTTTCGAGTTCGCACAAAAAAAAGGAAAAACGCGACTTCTCTGTTCCGCTTAACATTGGCAAGTAAAGTTTTAGGGCAGTGCGTCAAAAGAATGGCTTGAACAAAGGAACGAGCGTGAAAATAATTGATTAAAGATGTTTTGAAAAGCAAGGATGTCATAATTATTTTTTGACAAAAAAATACGAATAAAAAATTTCACGAAAGAAAGCAATTTCTAATAGTAAATTTAACCAAAAAATTATATTTGTTTTTCTTATTTAACGCAAACCGTTTAAAGAATATGCAGCAGGCTGACCATACAGGGAGTTCTTCTACTGAATGGATCAATATACTCTTTAAACACAATCAAAATGAATTTTGTTCCATTTGTATAAAGTGTGATATTTATTACTGCAAAAATAAATGTTACACTGTCGATCTGTTGGAAATATTTTTAGATTTTACTTTAAAGCGTTACATATAGCATGAAAACTTCAGTTATCCGAACTGATAAATTAAATGTCACAAATGCATTACCTTCAAAGTTCATTTCTATAGTAAAAAAAAAAAATAATATGCTCGTTGCGAAATTAAATATTTTAAAAATATTTAACATTGATTCCAAGAAATTTTCAAATATCAATTATTAAACTTTAACACGGCTGTCAATCAAACCCCTGGGCTGCGTAATTCAATTTTGACCTACGGAATTTCGAAAACAGTCAAAAAATTGACGCTTCATTGAAAAACTAAATAACCGACGTATTCACAAAATAAAGACGTGTCTGGCGCCAGATTTGAATACCTCTTTCACCGTGCCACAGCGTTTACGTCTATTTTCCGCCCGAAAAATCCACGAAACGACAAACGAGCGGGACAGATGAAGCGTCCATTAAAATAGGTAAAATGCTGCTGTTCCAGTTTTCACGGAGAACCCATTTTAACATGTTTGGATAAAATTCATTAATTTTTTGTTTAAATTCGGTTCATAATAAGCTAATTAGCTAATTAGCTCATTTAGTTAACGGCTAGTCTGATGTTTATGTATATTATTTGGTTCCGTTTCCTTATATGTTTCCATACATAGATACGATTAGATATTGGAATCTAATAGAAATTGACGAAATAATAAAAATAAAACTATTGTTTCAATTGAACAAAATGTTTTGCGTTACTAAAATAACATTTGAGACAGCAAAGTCTATCAGTGTCGGTTAGAATTTTCAAAAAAGTTTTCTTATTGGAAAATGGATAGAATGGATAGATGTGGGAAATTTCATTATTATTTTGACCAGTTCACCAATACTTGACCAATTTTTTTTGGCCAGATTATCTCCAAGATTCATTAAAAACAATCCATTTAAATAAATAAATTAAAAAATTTAAAAAAAAATCATTACTTTGAAAAACTGTTTCTTTGATGAATCATATCTTTATTTAGAATATCAAATTTTAACTCATATTTTTTGTTCAGTTCATAAAAGTTAACTTTATAACATATACTAGCAAAATCCAACGTGCTTCGCGCGTACTATTTTCTTTTTTTGCGGTTATATAGAAACAATTTTTATTCAGTATGATTTTACTTTACTTGATTTAAACATATGTCAGGATAGTCTTCTAATTTTAAAAATATTAATTTTAAAAATAAAATATTAATCCTTTTATGCTAAGTACTTGAATTTAATTTTAATTATTTAGTTTCAAATATTTATGAAAATTCAAATCTAGCGGATGTAGAAAATTTTCGCGCCTATTCCTTACCGACCAATCAAAATCAGTCTTTAAAGGCTTCGCAATATCCGGCCATCTCTTTTTTAAGAGAGGATTATCGCTTATGTAATCAGATGATAGTTAAGTATCCGAAGTTTCTTTTATAAAAAGTTCTATATCTTGGTTCACAACAACTACCTTAACCAATTTTTCCATGAAAACGGTGATGAATTTAACAGGGTTTTTGGTAAAAAATTAGGCCAATTTTAAAAAAGTTGACCAAAAACTGACTAAATAATGGTGAAAACTTACAACAGGGAAGTATTTATAAATAAGACTACAGTTCTGATTGCTTTTTCGTCCTGCCAGCTGCATGCGCACCACGATGGAAAGGAATAAAGCGAAAGGGGAACTTGCCGGAATAGAGAGAGAAACAGAGAAAGCCGGAGAGTCAACGGTCCTTGACGCAACCTCGATCTCAATTTGTACCTGAGCGCAGACTAGCCGTATTTACTCATGTAAATTCACATCTTAACGTGCTACTAACGACGGAAAGGGAAGGGAAAGCGCGACGGATAACTAACGAACAGTGGCAATTAACGAGTAGTGTAAAAGGCAAGTGAGGAACGCAACAATACGCAGAATTACGAACGAGCACTTCTCCATCGAAACTATTGTCCCTTCGAAACTGATGGAAAAGAAAAATGATCTTTCAATAATATTCAAATATCATACTCTGAAAGCCACTCTTTTCGTCCACCTGTCTCAGTAGAGGTTTTACAACGTACCAAACAGGCATTCGCGCACCACATTTGAAGCGTCTTTCCCGCGTTGTCGCACATGTTGCCGCGGGTTTTAAGCCCCTACAAGACAGAGGGGAACGGAGCCCCTCCCTACTACCGTTGGGAGCCTTACTTTCATATGCGCCGGGCGCTACGGTAAGTGCTGTTAATTCCGCGCGCACCTGCAACGGGCTCTGTATGCCTGCATAAACTTCGCAGCCAGCCGACGCATTTGACTTTATCCCCCCTCCCCCCCTCCGAGTCCTTTCTATCTTCTTTCTACGTTTTCCTATAGTTCTCTCACCTTTATAGTCTTGCTCGGTCTCTCTCCCTCTCTCTACTTTCGTTTTTTCCCCTTTTATTCGTCTACTTCCCTTTTCACATTTACCCAAGTGGTTTTTAGCGGTTTAAATGCGGCTAGAAAAATAATTAGTAAATTAGAACGCTTTTTTATTGACTTTTTTATGATTATTGTGACGCTTAGCGACATTTTTGCCGAATGCGAAATTCCGTATGAACAGACAAGTAATTTACTAATTTATTAAACTCAATTCTTTTCGCCGTTTTTTTAATTGATCCATTTGTCATATTTATACTTATAATATTTATTAAATATTTATTGTTCTAATTTCATTTCGTAACTTTTCATAACTATTAAAACTTTTTCCGAGCTATTCAGTTTCTTGTTACTGATTCTAATTATAAAATTGATTGATGTTGAATTAATTAATTTTTTTTGTAAATATGACATTTAACACATTCTGATTCAAAACGGAGGTAAACAGAATGTAAATGTCAATAGAAGAGGGAATATAAAGGACAATGGACCTACGTCTGAGTATTTAGCAATCATGATCCCAAAACAAACTAGTCTACAAAAGTCATTCTGTATCAATATACATGAAGCATCTGTTAGAAATAAATTTATTTAACTCTATAAAACATACATGTATTTCGAAAAGTACATAATATATTTCAACTAAAATGCACTAATTGAAAGTTTTACATAAACGTTAAATAGACGAACAAGAACGTAAACACAAATAAAATGAAAAACAAACTTGACTGATTCGACTAAATTTAACTGTTAATTTCTAACATCGTTGTTAGAAAATAAAGCAGTCCTGCTGGTTAAAATATTAAGCACTACCTAATTTTTTTAAGTTAATTATTAGATTTATATTTTCTAATTTCTGGCTACCTGTTAGTGAGCAGTGCGGTAGTGCTGAAGGTCAAGTTATATACCCTCTGTGTAGATAAAATTAACCTCTTAAAAACTGTTTGTTTAAATAATAAAAACTTATTTATTCATTTATGAATTAATTTATTCCTGTATTTATTTATTCATTTCTTCCTTCATTTATTAATTTATTTAAAATTGGTCACTAACTAGAAAGCAATTATTATTAGCTAGCTAACAGCCAAAAATAAACCAGAAATCGAATTTTTGGCTATTCATTATCTAAAAATTGCTTAAGATTTCTACGAGGGATTCAAGTGCACTTTCTTCTGGATGGCATTTCTACTGACATAAAAATGCTTTTGAATCAATAAAAGTATAGTTGATGTAACAACATTTTTATTAGATCCGTTCCCCTTTTATTTGTGTTAGAGCTTCTCCGTCCCGATTGCCAGCATCCTGCGCCTTCCCGGTTCTGAGTCCTCTTCTTCCCTTTTATAGGTAATCCATGGGTCCGTGTCAGGCCCTCGTGCTAGACCTGACTTCGGCAAGCATGAACTTCGGGGTCCCTAACGGTCAGGATAAACCCTCCCACAAACCACTACTCAGGTTCGCGGTCAGTGTGAGAGACAACAAGGCCTTACAGTCCTTAAGGAAGAAAATAATATTTATGAAATCGCTTATTTTCCGTATCTGCTGTTTCATCCTTTAAGTTTTCCTGTTTTCTTCTCGTTTTCCTTGCACTTTTCCTCAAACGTAGAAACTTTTACGTATGATTCTTTTAACAGTGTAGCAGTAACGCATTCGCTCAAAACATCACTCTTAACGCTTGCACATTTGTCTTATAAAATATGATCATAATATATAACAACAATTTTTTTGAGCTTTTTTGTGAATGTTCTAAGCAAGAGACATTTTTAAAATTTAATCATTTGGGAAATACAGGTGTACTTACATTTAAGCCTTTTAAATATTTAAGAATCCGAACAATTTCGTCCTGAGATTTAATGCGAAATTCATAAAGTTTCAAAGAATCGCAGCTCAAAGTAATAAATTGACTGCGGTTTGTAAAAAAACAAAAGTAAGTATTTGCAATTCGCACCGCGTTGCTAAAAGCTGGAGATCCCGAGGTTATAACGTTCAGCTAATATTGCCTGTAGAAAATTAAGGATAAAGTTTGTTTTTTAATGGTAGAGCAAACGCTTCAAGAAGGGAAATTCAGAAACTAAACTAGTCGATGACGGAGCCCCAGTATTGAAGATGCGCGAAGACAAACATTCGTCCCCTGCAACCCTCCGAGCTTTAAAATTCATCGAAAAGTCTATCAGTACGCAAACGAAAGAGTTTTTTTTTTTATTTTTTAAACTTATCAACGTGATTGGAAATTCTTATCGATAGAATACTCTTAGAAAATCGCATATTTCGCACTAATAATTTGCCGGCGGCGCAACATGGGATGGGAATACAATATTGAGTATGAAGAAGTTAAATAATTCAGATAGATGCATAATTTAATACAATAATAAAGGGGTATATTTTATTAAGGAAATATTTTAGTATTGTAAAAGTTCGTAAATTAAAGATAATTAAATTAAATTTCTCCCGTGCGTATTATTTAATGAAAACATTTCGCAGTACAATTAAATAAAATCAATGACTGCGTATAGCTTTTATCTAATTATAGCATATATTACAGCAAAAATAAATTAATGGAACGAGAAAACGATAAAAATGAATTGCTCTTTAAAACCTCTTACCTCTCCGCACCTTCTGCATCTATCCCTTTAAAATTTATCTACATCCAGCAAGGTTTTCCCTCCATCTCTCAGCCTCGCCACGGGAGACCGAAAAATCGAGCAAGAAAAACCGGGGGTAAGCTCGCTAGAGCGGGCGGTAGTGTAGCAGGAGCCTCTTTAGAAAGCGGTGAAAATCTAATAGACGGCGAGAGAGCGTAGATGAGATATTGGTTTTAAAGACGATCAATGCCTCTGGCCAGTAGTCTACGGCATCGGCTATTTCACTCTCCGAAGCCTGTGGAAGGCTTCACCTAGTTACCAGTCCTTGAAAAACTCGAGGATCTCGATTCACCCTCTTACTCCGCGTTCTTAGACGACATTAAATTACTGATTTCCGTTAGTCCCGTTTAGTATGCGTTTTTGGGGTACGTCTACGTGTATTAATGCAAGAAGGGAGAGGAAAATAAGGGAACGAAGTGGAGCAAGACGAGTCCCTAGCCTGGGTCTTCTTTTTCAGGTACTTTTTTCTTGTATTCTGCGCGAAGACTGCAGTAAATATACTGTAAAAGATTAAATCCTTCGTCGGAGCTATAAAGTAGCCTCTAATTAATCGATCACCGGAGAACGAATGAAAGCTTCTGTAGCCGCGCGATTACTTTATTTTTATGACTGCGGAGTACCGCCATTGCGCCATTTCGTTATTTCATTTTTATTTATTGCCGAGTCACTGTATTTTATTCTTTGCTTTTCTTTGCAGGAAGGAAGAGTCGTGGAAAATCATAAAATTATTCCTTTAAAAATAAGACAATTTTTCTTTTAATGAAAAATAAATATTTGCTTATCTTACAATTCGCTAGTTTTACCAGCTGTGTAGGATTAACTACATTTTATCTTTTTAAGTTATGATTTTAGGAATTCTTAAAAACTACTCTTACGTCTTTATTTCGAATAAGAAACATTATTATCAGATTTAGAAAAACAAAAAACCATAAATACTATAAATAGTCAAGAGACAATACTATAAATATGTCAAGAAGCAAGTTCGTATCATACGTCTCAATATTTTCTTGTCTGACAGTACGCGAGGCTTATCTACTTAAATGTCAATATTTTCATATTTCACGATTTATAGAATTTATATTGAAAAATTAATTATACTACTTTCAATTTAAATACATTAAAATTTCTCCAACACATTTTTACATTTCTTTAAATAAATTACCTTGCGCATAAAATTACTTAAATTTTAACAATTTTAATTAAAAATTCTGCCTTTCCAAGGGAGATAACTAAGTATTAACATAAAATGGATTTTTAATGAGACGTGCAACGGTTTTTAAAGTGATCCCTTTTATTACAACAAACGATACTCGCCGGCAACTGAATCAATATTGAAAACGCGATAAGAACCGCGTAAATGTTTGGTCAGTTTTAAACTTGCATCGGCATCGGTTCCGAGAGAACATTTAACCTCTTTTACGAAAAAAAAACTCAGGGCGAGGAAAACGACAAAAAAAAGAAGCCCGAAGCACAATTTTCTGCCTAGTTATTTATTGATGTCGACAAATTGAATATTCTCTATACCGTTTTAGCCCTACGCGGAACCCACGTAGTTCGAAGAAATTACTTCCCGCTGAGGAACGGCGCGAACGAGGCGCTGAATAAAAAATACTACCACGTGTGTGCGTAATGTATTTCCATAAGACAAAGAGGACGCGTGCCGACACAGAGAAAGCAAGAGAGGAGGGAGAGAGAGAGAGGGAGAGAGAGAGAAAAAAAAAGAGAGGAGAGCAGGAGGAGCGCACCGGTTCCGGGATTATTCCGATTGATGTTACTCAGGAGACTCGGCCGGCTTAAATATTTCTCCATGAATGATTATTTCATGCAGCCGCAGTCTGTGGAGCAGCCACGTGCAATTTGTACGCCACGTCAGGCTTCTGCGCACTGCAGCACATAAGACTTTGGCGCCTCTCTCGCCGTGTCGGAATGTATATTATATACGTGCGCGACCGCTTGCCTTCTGACTATTTTGTGTTCTTTGGTTACGTGCGACGCTACCACCGTACTTGGACGACCACCAAAATTTCCGTGCCCGAGCTGAAATATCGATGGGAAACTCGCAGCGAAGCCTTGGCGAGTAATAATTCTCTGCTGCGAAATTTTCCCAAGAGAAGAAGCTTTAAGTTCGCTTCGATCCGTGTCCACCTGGCAGACCATTTTTTGTTATTGTAACGAAATTTAATTAAAACTTTGCCGAACGTGAAAAACAAGAGTCGCTCGAAATGCAATAGCGCGAACAAATATCGAGATTGAAAATAAATGTTCCTTGATTTAAAAAATAGTTTTGTTTGATATTAAACAACAATATTATATCCCCGTCCATTTAATAATTGAATTTTATATTCGTTTATGTAAAAGAATATAAATTTTTACTCATTTGCGTGTAGTCTGAAATTCGTATACATGTAGGTCAGGTCTTTCGAAGAAGCGCTGGTCCACATATCATCCACAGGAATGTAAAATGTAGCGATAAGAGAAAATTCGCTGATAGAGCAATTTTGCAACTTAAAATTCGCCTCGTTTATAATAGGTCTTGACAGAGAAATTTCAATTTATCTTTTCCATTCGTATTTTACGTGTACCAAAAGTATATATAATTCATTAAATTCAATTTTTTAGAGGATAGAAATTTGAGATACTTCCTTCTTTTGTAAATAGGTTTTTTTTATTACTACTATTGATATTTTTTTGCATCTATAACTTATGAAACTACTTGGTAATAATAAACGTCAAAAATTAATGATTTCTTAATCTAAATGTGCCCCTTATAGGATTAAGGCACTGATTTGTTTGTGTCCCCGTTAGTTCGAAATTTTCGGAGATATTGCAAAAAAATTTCTACCGTATATTTCGGTGGCGGAAATCGAATTTTTTTTTACCAACAAAATACGTGAAAACCTCAAACTGACGACTGAGAGGGAACTGCGATGTTAAATAATTGAATTAAAAAGAAATTCAGGAGAAAAACCAAATGTAAAGATCAATCATATAAATATCGCATATATCCACTTAACTAGTCAACGTGAATCTAATTACTCTTAACAAATGATGGATTTAGCAGAAATTAATAAGCTCGTTATTGGCAAGCGATGCAGAACGATTCTGCATAAATGAGGAGTCTACGGAAATAATGACTGAACTATTTGCGATGTTAATTACTAATATTATGTGACGTGTAAGCTAAGAACGGACAGTCCTATAACCCGTCAATCGCACATATAATTGTATTATTCATGATACGTGTTTATAAACTATTGTGAAGGTAGGCGAGCGTGTACTGTAAATTATGAATTCCCATTCACCTAATACGTATATACGATGCTATGTAAATGAAATGACGAAGAGAAACTCACATGTTGGGTCACACAGGACTTGAAGAAAGCCACGCCCATTCCAAGTTTTAAGTTTTAAGCTCAATTTTTGTTTTGTTTGGTTAAGGTTCAGAATAAATAAAAATGTTTATAAATTATAAATAAATTTTGTTTAAGTCGTAAGATTTTAATTCAACTGGGAATGTCCTGAATTAGAATACAAAATTGTTGAATAGTTTTGGCGATTAAATATAAATTTTCTTAGATTTTAGCTAAGCTTTTGATAACACGAACGTTAGATTGAAAGAATATGGCTTATATTTTTGTGTTAGAAACATGTTTTAAAGTTGCAACAAAATTCATAACACAAATGCGTGAGACACTCCTTGTAAGTAATTAGTACATAAATTACTGCTTATTTCGATCATTTATTTAAAAACCTATACTCTCATAACTTTGTAATAGACCTGAAATTTACGATTTGAATATTGATTTCCTATAATAATAAAATATTTCGATCGCTATGTCGTAATATAGTACACAATAAGTCTTGGGAAATTTGATCACTTATATAAAAATTAAAAACTAAAACTGTAACTAACTAGAAGGAGTATTGTAATTACATCTTTCTATACTTGCCTTCTCTATTCTCACGTTCGAAAAGACGACAGAACAAACAAAGAAATAAACATTTCAAAATCATACGGAGCCTGCAAATGGACTCGCCTTCAATTTCGCTGTCAATCCCACGGGCGGGCTGACTCTTCCCGAAATTACTACTCGTCCCGTGCAAGATCGAGCCCCGGGGGTATCATTGGAGCGGGTGCGAAGGTCGAGGACCCTTTTATTCGACGATCTGGTAACCGCGAGAGCGCGAATGTGCGCTTAGGCACTCGACGCGAGTTACGGACGAACTCCACGCGCTTCAACAATGCCGAAGCCGCTCGGGAGAGGATGGCAAAGTTACACCCCTTGCACGGTTCGATCGGCACTCCTATGTGCGCCGCTTCATTATTCTGCAGGGCCGGTCGACCTTCTGCCCAGCTGCATCGAATTCCTATATGCTGACCCAACCAACACGGGAGTAGCTGCGGTCTGTTGCGTAAGCGCTGTTTTACGCATAACTGTCGATCTGGAAAGAAAAAAGGTTTGGAGATCTTGTAACCTTGAACGATACTGTATTTATTTATACAGGAATTTCTCCAAGATACTTATATATGTGGGAACGCTTTTGCAAGATATAGAAAATTTACTTTTTCAACGGAGTGCGCGAAAATCGCTTTCTCGTGCTTGTTTTGGACGAAGTCACTGTTTCTCGCACTAGTGCGCGAAGTAGGCGCATGCGCATATCAATTTACTTCGCGCACGTCGTGCGAGAAACAAACGCTCGGGCGCTTTTTTATTCATTAATTTTTCACACTCACCCTTGTTTTTACCACTTCTTATTCTCTGTCGTCCTCGACGAGTGTGAAGTTTGTCGCCCGAGCAAAGCGAGGGTGACAATCACACGTGTGAGGATCACCCGCTTCACTCACATGTATCGAACTTTATTTTTTTTAACGGAGTGCGCGAAACGAGCTGAAATAATCACTGTAACT
>UCOM01003530.1:0-17232 GCA_900474385.1 Ormyrus pomaceus | reverse complement strand
TTAGTTCTGAAAATACGAACAACGGAAATAAATTTTTTTTTAATTTAAACTCGCATTCAAAAAAATTACTATATGGGAATAGCAAAAAATACTATTATTTCAGTATGTCCCCGCGTTACTATAAAATATAGTAACTTTTATTATATGATATATTAAATTTTTTTATGACATTCTTCTCCGTGTACCATGTAAGTATTATTTCAATTATTAAATCTTATATGTATTTTATATTAATATTTCCTTTTCTTTTTATTTGCAGGCTGCAATATGGATTTCAAGGGGTGCCGGAGGAGATTCAACTATCCTTTTATTTGTTAATTTTTTCTTTTTTTTCTAATTTCTCTTTTAGTCAAATTTTATCATTAATTTTAAATATATTTCTTTTCTAGATTTTTCCCCCCTCACAATATTCACGACTTAAAAATTTAGTTCATCTGTCGACAAACTTAATTAACCCTGATACCTCCTTAATTGTTTCTCCGCGATTGAAATCTTTGAATTAAACAATGTACTTTACTCCCGAACCCTGGCATGCTGAGCTGATTCAACGCAATGAAATGTTCTAGGAACGCGAAATTGCGGTTAATAGAGATTTATCGTAGAGTTTGATAAATTATTGCAGTTCCTTCTTGAATAAGTTTTTAAAGCTGGAAATCGTGTCCTAATATATATTTCACCGCTGTAAGAATATGAATAGCATATGTTAGAAGTCGTAAGTTCTCAAAAATGTGCATGAGTGGTTGTGTAATAGTACATTACGCAGCTAGTGAGCAAAATAGGTGATTTCTACACGAGTCGACTTTTTTTGAAGGAAAATCGTAGTTTTTCTCTCTCTCTCTCTCTCAACAGGGGGCAAATGAAAACAGAAGAAGCGCGATGCCAATCGAGCCGATGTTTCTTCTGCTTTTAATTTGCTTCCTAGAGAGAGAAGGTACCATTTTGCTCCCGCTAATTAGACGTCGAAAATTGAATTTTGCTCCCAGAGTGTAAAAAAAGCATAAAAAGCCGTTGCCAATTCATTTCAACAACATAATTTCAAACTATTCTATGTTTAATTAATTATTTATTTTTGTATTATTTACGCGAGAGAGCAAAACAGTTTGACAACGCTACATAGTATTAGTATTTGCGTCTCTTTCCCCTCCAACTCGAAACGTATCAACAATCCAAATGACAAAACCGTTTTTTGTTATAAACTAAAACGTCTATTTTTATCAATTTGAGAATGGAAATCACGCGTTACACCTTATAACTTTAGAGCTTAATATCTCAATTTTCGATCGTTAGAATGGTTTCAAATTTGGCACACTTACGTATCTTATTATAATGAAGAATGAACACATGTGTGTAGGCATTTTGTAGATAGGAGCGTCGGAGGAGGAACTGGGAGAGCACCTTGGGGGCTTGTGGGTGCCCGCCCGACTGTCCGCTAGGTGGCGTCGCGAGGGTCTTGCCTTACTCCCTAGCGAACTAGTCGAGCCTCCGGCATATAGATGACTGGGTACTGTGAGGGTACCCAAGGCGTCTGGGATATGTGCTGTCCATCATTAATTAGAATTAACGGAACGCCAAATCAAAGTTTAGTGTCAAAACCATTCAAAACCGAGCGCTAAGCACCGCGTGCTTTCTCCGACGGGAGCTATTACGAGAAGTGCGAGAATGAGAATGCTAGACGCGAGCCGACCGCTGACGCTTGCGCCCAAGTATTGCAATGTTCTCGGGTGGGAAGATTACATATGTGTACATGTGTGTGTCGCGCTGAGTTTTGGTTCTCGCGCAATGTAACTTGTACATTTTTAACAAGGAGCTTTAAAAAAAAGACGGTTTTGTTAAAAACAAAAGAAACATAAAAGCTAGAGTAATTTTTTTTCTCTGAAATTATAGGTATTTTTATGCTCTTTAAAATGTTTTTTGTTCGATTCAAATATTTCAATCCTATCATTAAAGAAAATTAAAATTAAATTTTTCAAAAATCGAAAATTGACGATAAAACGAAAATGAATAAGCGAAACAAAAAAATAATTTTTTTGCCGCTATCACAAAAAGAATACAAAAAAATGAGCCGTGAACGATGAAAATCCGTTCAGTAGAAGCTGAAATCTAGGCGTATACATACGCGCACACACATACATCCATACATACACTTCTTAAAAATTCTTGTTCCTGATACCTTAAAATACAATTATAAAAGGTTTTTAGAAAAACTCAAAAAATTACTATCACAAAGCTTCCTCTAGGAGGAAGCAAAACTACATAAAGAATTATATTTAAGCTAACTGAATTAGACCGTTCCTTGCGGTAGGGCAATGGAAGATCGACCCGAGGCTTGGTAGACATTTATTTGAAAAATTTAGCATTTAAGAAGCCATCCACGTCCATTGATCTTGTGCAGGCCCACCCACACTCGTGTGCGAGAAAACTTCACGTGCTCCTATGGAGAAGCTGGCGTGCGGAATTAAATACAATTATTCTGCGCGACAGTCGCAACAAATAGCTCACCATGCGCCATAACCTTTGAATAAAAAAAAATTGTTTGCATAAAATTCTAGCCCGAGGGGCGCTTGCAGACTGCTCGCGCGCAAGCTGACATCTCGCGATTTGCTCGCGCACGATCATAACCCTAGCGGTCTGCTCATACAAAAAGGAAAATCTCGTACGTTAGAGGTATTGTACATATGGCTGGGCTGTGCTGTGTTGCTCTTTACTGTACTGTCCTGTCCTATTTCATTCCGTTCCTATCTTCTCCGCCAGTTTAAGTATTGAAAATTTGGTATTACCTGACGGAGAATGGTTTCGCAAACGTAAAAATAAACAATAACAGCTGTTACGCATTCACACTGATTTTGAAATTTAATAATATGCTTTTTAGCTCAAGGAGGCAGCGTACTATGTACACTATGTATACTATGTTCATTTATTTAGTTTTTCAATGTACCTTACGACAACTGTATATATACACTTTCAGTTGTTTATAAACTGTTGAATTTATTTAGAAACTCCTTTCAAAATTATTTTTACTGACATTTGAATTTGTCAAATTTAGAAATTCTGAAAGTTATCAGGCTCAGTTGCGCTCAAAAAAGCTAGTCTGCTTGCAGGTCCGCATGCGCCGCCTAATAGCGGCTCAGTGCCGCAACGCGCTTCTTCCGGCTCTTGGCGAGGACCACTTTGAAAAATCCGATCTTCCCGACATTTCTGCTGGCTGCGCTGTATCTCAGGTTAACACTATTGTGGCGCCTATATGGAAAGAGATCTGCGCACATACGCATTAGTCTTTAAGGCACTTGTCTATTCATTTTTTTCGTTCCTCTTTAAACCATTTCCGCATCTGGTTCGCATGCGCTATACTCTCTGACTTCTTTATATGTAGAATGAAAGAAGCCAAAGCCACAAAATCGAACGCTTATCTTACTCAATGATTTTTGTAGATAATTGCGCACAAGAAAATTAATCAACTCTTAAAATGTTAAACAATTTTATTGAAAACTTAAGATCTATTACAAATTGAGAGATCTCGACTCTTCCGTGGACGGAAAACTAATGCCAGAATTTTTTCTCGTGTTTGTTTCTCGATGTTTTTAAATAACTACGCAACGCAATTCGTTTTTTATAATAAATAAATAAACGCCGCTCAGGCTTGCGTAGCAAGCTACCTCTTCTAGAACAATTTCCTTTTTGAATTTAAATGATTTTAGAATGCCTATTTGCCTTCTAACAAAAAATCATTCTCCTTTTCGAGTGTGAGGGGAAAGATATGTTATCAAATTCTTAGTCTTCCGCCCGCAGTTAAACCTCTTCGTTTAACTACCCCGTGCCTCTTCTTTTATCGAAATATGTATTTGGTGGAGAGGATTAGCGATCCCAAACGATCCTTTTTGACCGTCATGTGCGCGACATACACAATAATTTTATTGTGTCGAATTGATACCTCTCATTCCAGAACAACTTCTAAAAAAATATCTGGAAGTTACAGAAGTTTTTATTGTATCTAAAGTTTTACAGTACTGATTGATAATCTGATGTTTGTAAACATTTTTCCTCTGTGCGGAAACAATATTTTTATGTATCATCAACAATATTTTACTGATTCCAAATGTACATTTTCCAGAATATATCGAAAATGAATATCAAATCTAAACATTACTCAAAAAGATTTTCGACGATGAAACCAATTTCAAGTCTTACGCATACTTACAAACAAAGCACGTGATAATAAACTAGCCCGTAATGCTGCATTAAACTTCCGATGCCTATGGGCTGCTTGACCGTGGTACGATTAGAGAATTTCCAATTAATCTGTCTATCTCCCCGAGCTTCTTATCGCGCATTCCAATGTCCTTTCTTCCCCACAAAGTTAATGCGGTTACTCTCCCTTATAAAACTAGCTATCTGACTTCACGTTCAGGTTTACTTCCCCCTTCCCCGACTGCGAACTTTCTTAACCGCTCTTTCGAACACTTCTTCGTCTTCTTTTTCGTTCTTTTCCACGTATCATGTTTGGCTCTCATCGTGCATTCTCGTGCCGTTTTCCTCTGTCTTCGTTAATCCGACATTTTTACGTAATGAACTGTGAAGCCTCGTTCACAAAGGAAGTCGTCGCTCTATTTTTTATAAATACTTGTTGGTGCTGGTAATTTTATCTGATGTTGAATCTTCTTGAATGGAAGGTTATATCTCGATTGCTTGCAGTAGAAGATTGTCCCAAATAATATGAACAAAGATTTTTATCCGAAATAACATGTTAAGATGATTACAAATTAACTTTTTTCTACCTAATCTAATCTTTTTACCTAAGGTAAGATTTCTTTCACTACTGATTTTCGCAGTACGCTCTTCAACCTACCAATCTCTTATTCACTCATTTCAGAATATAAACAACGAAGTAAACACCTCCCCATATAATCAATTAAACTCACCTACTCTTTACCCCTCTAAAATCTCGCTTCCTCCAAGCCCTCCAAAAACGCAAATTATTATGTCTGTACTCGAGGCGGATTACACTTTCTAATCGCGTGTTTACTCTCAGGAGGCATATCCAGCTTGCGAGTAATAAGTCGAGACAGGCACACACCTCGGTTCGAGCGAACGCGGACCTGCATCACTGCTCTCTCTCTCTCTCTCTCTCTCTCTCTCTCTCTCTCTCTCTCTCTCTCTCTCTCTCTCTCTCTCTCCAGCGTTTATAGCCTCGGCCTCTCGGCAGCGCGGAGGCCCCGACGTTACTGAATTACTTAAGCAGTGGCGAATTGAATAATGGCCCCACGGGAGAGGAGCCTACTTTACCTCTGCATTCTCGTCCTTTATATTCCGCGCCTTTTCACTCCGCACGATACGTCGCTCGCGGGCATTCCGCGCGTTACGCGTGCAGATAGCGCTGGAAGAGGGTCAATATGGAATGGGGAAACATTTTTCCGTCCGCTTGATAAAGGAAAATATTTTTATGTTTCGCGATGCCCGAGAGGAAGGTTTGGGGTAAATGGTTTTTTTTTCTTTTTTTTTTTTAATAAAACAGAGGCTTGGATTTGCTTTTTGGAGATGTAATGCTATAAAGTTCTTGTTATTGCTGTTATTATTATGTTATGGAGATTATTTTTTTAAATATAAAGTAAGAAATCAAAATAAAACAATATAATTCTTTTATATAGTTAACAAGTTTTATACTAAAATATTAGTTAACCCTTCTTTGTTCCGTTTCATACAATTTGGCCCAGTCTAATCTTACTAACTGGATTAAGTTTAATATGCAATTAATTTACGACTTTATAAATTGATATTACCCCAAAAAATGTCAATTAAGGGGAAAATTAAACTCTATGTTTATGCAAATGGGATATGCAGTTAACTTTTAATTTTTCTTTAATATTAATGCTGAAAAGAATTATTATTTTTCAGATTTAAAGTTCAAAATTAAATTAGCTTATGTATGCATTTATGAACAAAACTATCTGAAACTTAAATTACTTTTCGTAAGACAGACGAGAGCGAATTATAAAAATTTTTAATTTCCTTTGGTACTATAATACGTCAACTACTATTAAAAATTAATAATCATAAAAATCTCTCCTTCATAATCTGAATTTAACGAAGAAAACAAACTTTTCTTGCGAGACACTTTTTACCCGTTTGGACTTATTGCATAGTTCGGAAGATATACTTTCTGCAAGTTTTTAACAAATTTTTAATAAAGAAAATCCAATATAAACTGGATGCACCATTTTTCACGATCGAATGAGTTTACGTAGACTTTTTACACGATCGCAAACTATAAGACGTTCACTTTTTAATTTGTATCGACAAAACTAAAAGCCATTTATCTTTAATGGAACACGTCAAGTAAACTTTATGACGATTAATAGTATTAATAGTATTAACAGTGAAACATGTGTTCAAGGTATACGTGTGAAGTATAAGATTTGAAGTTTTTGTTTCTATTACTTATTAAAATTATCCAAATACTTTAAATAGAGATTAAATGAATACCTTTATTTAGATCCTCATTGGCTATCTGCTCTAATTTCAGTTAAATTTGACATAAGATGGAATGAAAACTTTCATATTTCAACATCAATCTTATTTTTTAGCAATGTTTTTTAAATCTTTAGCAGTTTTAGATTTTTAAAAATTTAGTAATAGTAATAAGCAGTCTTCTAAATAGATTGTTATAAATGAAAACTTACTTTACAAAGTTCACATAAATATTCGTATATCCATATATCTTATTTTGAAACTCTATCAACAGGTATTCATACATCTTCATTTTTAAAGGTATTAACAAAAAACTTCTAAAACTCCTACATTTAATGCAAAGCTTTTTAGCACAATATTTATATTCAGATTGCAAGACGTTTAAAATATGCTTTATAAATTATAATACTCCGTTTCGCTACAAGCATCCCATCGAAAAAATCGATTTCCAACCCGCTACAAATATGTAAATAACACATATACACGTCCTCCCTGAATCCAATATAAAAAGCATTCCCCGAAATAACGAGATATCTTTAACAATCTTATACCATCGATTGCAGCTTCGCGAATACTATTTCCGCTTCATTTACTTAAGCAAAAGCTCAATTAATCCCGATAAAGGCGCGGGACGAAAATAACGTAGATAATATCCGACCGGCCTGGCATCGAACTCAAGGCGCGCGAACGCATTCTTAACCCAAATGCCTTATCTCGCGAAAACACGCAGTCATCGCCTGGGGAAAATTTTTGCAAGGCCGCGAAAAGAGAGAGCCGCGAGCCGCGGTTCGAGAGAGAGAGAGAGAGAGAGAGGAGATGGGAAAAGGGCGAAGAATCCCATTTCAGATGCGCCTGAAATAGAAAATTCCGCGCTTCGATTTACCGCGCGGCGCATCAGGATTTCCTCGTCGGCTAAAGGGAGAGGGGAAAGGGGAAAACCGCAGCAAATATAGATTTTATTGCTAACGGCTAAAGTTTCATTTCTCTTATAATCGTTCGCTTCGAAGTAAAGAGAAATTTTCCAATAACCCAGTATTTTCACTTTAAAAAGGCTATGAATAGCGTTTTAAAGAAAAGGGAATAGCGGAGTAAGAAAAAAAGGCTGCACCTCTTTTTAATCAGGTTTAATAATAACCGACGCGCCGCGCGAAAAGGAATCCCGAACTATATTGATAAATGGAAAAATAACGAACCGTCGACAAACGCTCGCCGCCGCGTTTTGTCAACTTCCTACAAAAGAACCGTAAAGCAGTTCATTAATTACGCTTCTCGTTTATCGGCATCTCATCTAAACGATATAGACTTCGCCACCGTAACGATAAGCCAAATTCGATCAGGAAAAACTTGGCGCTTAATTTTAAAACCGAACACTGAGAGACGAAGAAGAAGCGGGAAGCAAAAAAAAAAAATTAAACTCGCAACGGCGAGTATACAGTTTGCAAAATTTTCGCGTATAAAAGAGAGAGAGAGAGAGAGTCTCGGTCGAGGTGTGCGACCGAGAAGTGACACGACGCGTCGGCAACTTTCAGTTCGCGCACTAACCAGTGCAATATCATAAAACAAACTCGAAACGTCGGGGAGTTTATAAACCGTATCTCGCTCCTCGTATAAACAGAGTGCGATAAAGCTGTTGGTTGGTCGACTCGCATATGGAGCGCGGAGAGAGAGAGAGAGAGAGAGAGACGACTTTCCGCGAGAGGCGACAAAATTTTTCGTCGCATTGTTTCGCCAATATTGGACTCCCGACGACGCCGATCGCGAACTATTTTCCCAGACGATTAATAAAGCGCCCCCCGGCTTTTGAGGAAGCTGCGGATGCCTGGCCGCTCTTTTATTGCGGCGCGAGGAATCAAAAATGTGTACGAAGCGGTAAAGGTTAAATTAAAACTGAGATTCACGAATGTTTGAAGCGATTTTTTTTCGATTTGCGGTGCGAGCTGTTCGAATAGAAGATTAATAATCTTGTTGAGATTTTTTAAACTCGTTTAAGCTCAATTTTATTTAGATGTTAGAATTTAGTATCAACGCACGATAAAAAAATAATGTAGCTAAATGTAGAAGACTAAATATTTTTTAATAATACGAATAATTAATTATCGTAGAATTTAAAAATATCTCTTTTTCCTAATAAATATTATTTATTTATTGAATATCAATATTTACTTAACTTTTGTTTATTCCATGTACTTTTTTAGAATAATTAATAACATATATTGTCAATTAATTTATATTAAAATTGGAACAAGGTCCTTTTATTCAATTGAATTATGAAACAATATTTTTTTAACGCAACGGTTTTATTATTTTATAAAAATTCCGCGAGTTTTTAAATTCTTTTAATGGAGTCGTAAAATGGTGATATATTTCTTCGATAAATTGATTTTTAGCGTGAAAAATTTGAGGAGTATAAAATTTTTAATTAAATAAAGTAACAAATTTTTATTATATTCTATAACGCATACCTTTATTGTGCATTTTACATGAAAACCTTTTTAGAATAAGCCTTGAAATTGACTGAATTATTCTCGACGCCAAAATACAATTGACTAAATGATTCCAATGCTGTACCGAGCATCCATTAAAAGTACACGAAGTAGACATGCTTAGATTTGAAAAGGCGTTAACTTCTGAAAGTTAGAAAAAACTCTTCAACGGTAAGAAGTTTTATTTTAAACTTCAATCACAGCCTCGACGGTGGATAATCGTTTATAAATACAAATAACCTTTCTTTAAGTCGTTTCACCACCTTTCATGACTTTTCGATCAATCATTTCAAGGCAGGCGGCATATTTTAAATCAAAACGTTGACAACGTGCTTGTTTTGCATATCTTTTTGAGCACTAAACTCTTAAATTTAAATAATGAAGTATTAATTAATACTTTTAAGTAATAAATTTTCAGTCGATATCAACTGAATACAAATATTGTTTAAATAAATTTTTAAAGAAAACAAATTTCCAACTTTTAAACTATTTTTCTAAAATCATCAAATTAAAAAATTCATCGTTTCCAGTTTTATTTTCTACTTGCCACTCAGAAAAATTCTTTCCGCAACCACATTTAACAACGTTCAAGGCAATATTTAAAAATAACTTCCAATTTAAAAAAAAAAAAAAATTCTGCCAATCCATTAAAAAAAAAAACTTTTGAAGTGCACCGTCTCGATCACTCCCGGAAACTTTCTCCCATTTCCGAGCTAAAAATACCGCTGAAACCTGGCGGGCTTTTGTTTGCCAAACTATAAAAAAATCGATCCTCGACAAAGCCCCGTAGCGAAGAGTTCCCCCGTTCCGTCGCTTCGGAACCCCAAACAGGCATAGCAGTTCTCCCCCTGGCAGCGCTGCAGCTTTTCATCTCGCAGCTCGAAAAGCCCCGCGGCAAAAGATCGGGAGGCGACTCACCTAAGGAACTCCGATCCAGGTCTCTCTCCTCCGCACGCTCCACTTCCCGCTGGCCTGCTCATTCATGCCGTTTGGCTCAAAACAGCACGTGTGTCTCCGCGCACAGCACGCACTGCGCCATCCTCGTGGCGGCGTATCACTGTTAACGCGTCTGAGTTCGTGCACCCGCAGCAGCAGTCAGGCGTGCCAGTGTTTACGAGGAGGTGCCTACGAGTGAGAGCGAGAGAGAGAGAGAGAGGGAGAGAGCAAGAGGGGGGGAAGAGAGGAGCAAAGAGAGACAGACAGCGAGAGAGTTCCGCGGCAGAGTTCCGCGTGCACTCGCGCTGGGAGCCGCGGAGATACTAAACTCGGCAGCCTCCGAGCGGGCTTTGGAGCTAAAGTCCCTTTCCCGGCGGCGGCCGTTCGTTCCTACTACCCCAGTAGCGCAGCCAACCTTCTCTCTCTCTCTCTCTCTCTCGCTCCGTACTTCGCGTGTGTGAGTGTTGGCGACGTCGTGGTCGTCGGATCGATGGGGCTGTCCTCGTCGCACAGCCGGAGACCCGGCCGAGGCAGAACCTCCGGGCTGGTGGGGGCGAGAGGTACTACCCTCCCTCTCTCTCTCTCTCTCTCTCTCTCTACCTCTGCGGCTTGCCCTCGGCCACCTACTCCCTCCCCCCCGCATACTTCGTACTTGTGTACGTACTCGGCAGTAACGCTACACGTATATACCTGCAGCCGCCGCCGCCGCGCGCTTTTGTCTCCGAGCGAACCTCTTTCCAGGCGGCTTTATCTCTTCGTTGTCTCTCTGCTTCTCTCGCCGGCATCTCCGCTTCTCCTCTTTTCGGCCTCCTTTTTCGCCTGCCTGCCTGCCTTCCTCGCGGTGTGCCTCCGCGTCCGTCATTGATTCTAAATTATCTGCGGAGCCGAGTTTCCGTTGCTGATTTTTACGGGAGGCTCGCGGGGGACTCCTTGCTCGGCGGAGTGCTCGATTGTCGGAACGCGTTCAACGATCGGAATGCGAAATCATGTCGTCGCCGAGATAATTATAATACGAGAGATGATTACGGCGCGTTGCTATAATTTAACGGCCTCGCGACTAAAGTAATTAACGTGAAATTAACTCAATCGTCTTGGTATTCAACGCTCTGCATTGATTAGCATAACGACGTTTACGGGAAGTTGAAATTTTTAATACAACTATCACGCTCGCTACGCTTCTGTCAGATTTAATCCGCGTCCCATTTTTTTTTAATTTAATTTGAATTCCAATAGGAGTAGGATTAGGATTTATATCTTTTTTCCAATCTTTTTCAATTGAAATATTAAAAAAGCATTACGCGTACAGCTACACCATTTTGAATACTTGTTCATTTTGCAAAATGAACAAGTATTGATTTTAAAAGTAATCCCTGGGATGTACTTTCTTGAAGAGCCGCAGCCCTTTCTCCATAATTTATTGATAACAAAATGAGAGAACTCGAACCTACTGCTTTCGCGGTAAAGAATTTAATAAGAAATTTCAGTAACTTACACTCAACAACCTCCACTACCTTTCTAAAATAGGTCGCCGGCTGAAATTTCATTATCTAAAATTTTCAATGTAAAAGCATCAAAGTTCCCTAAGCGAAGTAATTTAGTTACAGTATATCCGAACCTTCTCGAACCTTGTGAGCTTCACTCTCCCACGAAGCATCCAGTCGCTCGCCGACACTCGCGAACCCTTTCATTAGCCGTTTCCGCCATAAACGTCGGGTTTCCTCGCTTCTCTCCGACGAAAACTTTTCGCGTATCGCCTGACGTTTTGCGTTTCGGCTCTCTTTCGCGAGGGGGAGAATCGCTCTCGCACGACGTGTATACGCGCCGCTTTGCAATGCGATTCCTCCGGTGAGCGACAGAACGGTTTATTCGCCAGATTTGTTCTGTACATAAGCCCGGCCGTCTCGGAATTACGCTAAAGCTTCGTACGTAAGTAGTCGGATTTTTCCTACTTTTACTTCGAGATAAAAGCGCTTTGGTTTGACCGGTTTAAATATATTATATATTTTGCGATGTTTGAAGATATATAGAATTAAAATTTTGTGGCGCGGACTTTAAGTTAGCAAAATTTTCTTTTATTTAATTTAGATGAATTAATAAAGTCTAGTGCTTGACTCGAAATAAAAAGATAAAAAACCTCATTTCTGCAAGTTATAAATGGGTAGCGCTTTTGCCTAAGCTCGGCACCTACTTATTACATTGTATCTGGTATTGCGATCATTATTGTATGAAATATTTTTCTGTTCTATTTAATTTAGAAACTTTCTTGTTTAATTTACCTTTTTAATCTTCTAAGAATATTAAGATTCTATCAAAATAATTCAACTTTTAGGAAATAATTTATATTTTTTGCTAAGACATGATCATCTGAGTAAAAATATATGCAAAAGAAGGATGCTTTATACAACGAAAAAAAAAAATTTTGTATCAGATTTTAATACCAAAAGTGCAGATGTTGTTAATTTTAAAAAATACCGATAACTCATTGGAATTTCTTTTGTTTAGCATCGGATTTTAACGTACAGAGACTCATTTTGTTCCTGAAACCATTTCATATAGAGCTGATACTGATAACAATTTTTAGGTACTATTGATGAGTGTAGCATAAAGTATATTTTATGAATGTTGCATAAAACATCCTCCTTTTACATATATTTTTACTCAGACTATCAAGTCTTAGCTAAATATAATATAAATTATTTTTCAAAATTCATTTTAATACAAGATTCTAAGCAACGACTTCACAAGCATATCAATCGACGACGTGTTTATTGGAACAAGATATCAGTGTTTCCCATCCCTCCAGTAGTCCTTAAGAGCGATAGTATCTTTTATAAGTCAATTATTATCATTCGATACGTATTAGATTACTTTTTTGTGTTTGTTTAGCGCTAATAAAGAACTTATTTTCGTTGTCACAACTTTACGCGTCGACTTTTGCCTTACGAACGTCGTGTTTATTCCTCTTTTTATACTTGCTACCTTTATTTATCTTGCGCCCTCTTTTCCCTTTTTTATCGAACCTTCTCTGCTTACAACATTTTTCCTTGAAACAACGACTTTTTTATTGCGCTATTTTGGTTTATACGTCTTTGCCTTTCGCGTTATAAACTCGAGTATTTTACTTCTTGTTTTCTTGCAGCGAGTTTTTTTGTCTTCCAATTGGAATAGTACACCTTTTCCGCATATTTTAACTAATTATAATTATTTTTAATGAATTAGCTAAATGTTCATTCAAATTTTCATCAAAAGATAATATTAAACATTTTGAATAAAATACAAATTAAAATTGTTCTCTTACAACTCCCTGCTTTGAAGAGTCTTCTGAAATAAAGTTACTTCATTTTCTCAAAAATAAAAAGTTTCCTTTAACGTCTAAAATTGCAGCTTCTTAAATTTTCATCTCCCCAATTCAAGTTCCTAGTAAAAACTATATTATATTAAAGAACATTTACTATTTGAGTTTCTCTCGTTGTTTCTACGTCTGATTTAAAATACTCGATCGAATTTCCATTTCAGCATTCTTTCCGCAAAATGTGATAGAAAGAAAGCTTTTCACTAAACATACCGTCGAGCAAAAACTCCACGAAAAAAAAAACGACTAGCTCCTCAGTTGCTCCTTTCAGATAAAGCGGTACAAAGTTTACTTTGAACATTATATACCCTCGCAATTGTGCCTCTGCAAGAGCATAGCACGTGCCGCGCGCTTCTATTCGAGCCAAGCTACTTATCGCACGATTTTCCATGCTCAGCTCAGGATGGCTTATCCTGTGCACTTTTCTATTTTTTTTTTTTTTTTTTTGCGCTCGCAAGCCTTTCTCTATCTGCCGTTCATCAGTCAAGGGTTCTCGCCGCTCTCGCTCATTTCATTATCCTCGTTATGCGGGGAAATGCGCAATGCGTAATGGAACTCACCCAGAGGCAATAAGAAAATGCAGTAGCTGCGATTACACTCTTTTCTTTAAAATTCATGATGATCACTTGATTAAAAGGGGCTTTATTGAAAAACTTTTTTAATTTACATTCAAGGACGTTATAGGTGATTCATTTTCTGGAGGATTAGCGAAGTTCTCCCGTTAGTTTTACATAATTATCGGAAGGTGTGCAATAATACGATTATGGTTTTGGAAAGTACTTTTTCAATTGGTGGATAACAAAGGCTCTTCTCCTACCTAGCAGGAGAAAAATTTATAACTATATAAGTTTGTTGTTAAACAAAAAAATAAATTAATGTAAAATAATTTTATATTTAAGGTATACAATATTTTAACTACGCATCAGGAGCAGATTCAGTGATTCATTAATCAGTTATCATATTCAAGTATTTTTGAAAAATCTACCAACTTTTATTAATATTTTTGATCTACACGTTGCATTTTATCTCGGTTCTGACCCCTGGACTCGTCAGTACAGCAATGTAGTCAGACCCTGTCTTAGAAGCTGGAAAAAGTTTTTCTTCTTATTCAATATTATTTATTTGTGCTACTTACTTATTTTGAACTTGTCACGCGCTTGTGGTATTAGACGCGACCCGCGCCATCAACTTCTGCCGCTTGTATCAAATGTAGCTCACCAACGACGTCGACACCTTCGAAGGGAGCACGTAACTAAACCGAGCAGATACGCCAGGTCCTCTCCACGTGACGCAAACCCGCTCCTTTGTTCGGCCGCCGCGCTTTTGTTTTTCCGAATTTTGCCGGGGGCTGTTTCTGTTTGTAATTTATTTTGTCATTTGACTATTTAAACTTTTCGTTTTTACGTAAGCACGTAATTTTATTTTTTGCTTAATTTTAACTTATTTCGAACGTAAAAATTTTATTTTAATTCTTTCCAATCTGTAACATAATATTTTATGCTGAACGACTCGAAATGCCCGACCCCCATCCCCCTTTCGTAACATAAACACTCATTAAAAAAGTTATAGAAAATTGAACTTTTTAAACTTTTCTTTATAGTTTTTTTTTATCATAGTTTTTTTTTAGTTACACAATGTACTATAATTTAGCTTGTTTACTTAATTTACATATATAAAGTTTTTCATTACGCCTATATTAATGAACATATAAGTATAGGAATGCTATAGAGATATTTATTTAGGAAAGTAATAAAAGGTTTCATCTTATAATTAAAAGTATATTTGATACGCCTCCACATACTCTGGAATGAATCAATTTATCCTTGGAAAGTTTAGCGCTGAAGGTTTTTAAAGTAATACAATTTTCTTAGACGATATTGGGTTTCAATACTATCATTTATTTCTAAAATGAATTTTGCCGGGCAAAAATAAGATTGGTCAAATATCCGTACGTAACAATCTTCTGATACTTTTCATATTTAAAAAATATAAGAAACTTTTATTCGAATATCTTTGTTGACACGAAAAATTTATTAGTAGTTTCAAGCTTTCCGGCATTTAAGCATCTAAACGCTCTAAATATCACTCTACATTACCGAAAGTTCTAATTTATCGTTACACTTATTTCTCGCAAGAAATTCGCTGATAATTCAGACTCGACAGCGGGACTTATCCTTTATACCTCCCGATAAATAAGCCCGTACAAGTTTTCGCACATTCGCGCGCCTTTTCCCGTTCATGCTTTTTGTCGTTATCTTTTTTCGTCTCGCTCATTCATCTTGCAAATGTTTTCTTTCAGTCGGAGCTTTTGCGCTATCCCGGATTTTTTTCCTGCATTCTTTCTTCTTGCCTCCTTTTTTCCCTCTCTAAATACGCTCGGACTGGAATTTTCCTCGTATCTCTTTCTCAGCCTTTCGATTTCTTCTTTCCCGTCTCTCCCCTCGCATTTAATCTTGCTTTATAAGTTCCTTCATTCATATGTCTCTCGTACTTATCTTTTTCCTCGCTGAAGTACTTCTGGTCTGTTTATTGTCGTGGTTTTTTATTCTACGAAAATACTTTTTAATTTATTTATTAATGGAGACGCGAGCTATTTTAATTGAAATTGTTCAGTGACTCGTTTACAATTTATTACTTTTATTTTTAATATAAATTAAATATAAATAAATTAATATAACTAAAATAAACATCCAGCGAAAATTCTGCTGACAAAAAATTGAATGTCTAATAAAAAATAAGGTTAATAAACTACTGAATAGATCAAATAATTTTTTATTTTTTAACAATTCATTATAAAAAAAAAAAAAAACAAACGAAACATCCCTCTTGGTCCCAAAGCTATTCTTCCAAAAATCCCCGTTGGAGCGATCATTTTTTTAACGCGCAGCGATAACCACTTCGACTTCACTTAAATTCCTCCTTATCCGCGTCCACTCTCCTTCCTCAATCAAAGGCCAGCCTCGAAAAAAGGGGGCGACACGCGAGTTCACGCATATCAAGCGCATGTCGCGCATTGTTAAAGCGGGACTCGGGCGATTGATGATCGGTTTTCCGCGTGGGCGTCGCCTCGAAAAAAAAAGTCGAGGGAGAAACGTGCTGCGATATCTGGAGTGCTCCGGTCCACTCGAGGGGACCCGATTTATCTAGGCGACAGCCGTCGCGCGCGATGAATGAAGGGTCTATTAGGAAATGAGGCAGCGATGCTCTTTGTCGAGTGGCGAGATTTTCGACGCGGACGGGGGGGAGAGAGAGTTTTTGAGAGGAGAATGAAATTTTAGGAGGCATTTTGAATTGATTTATCGTGTGATGTAATGGTAATTGATGGAGTCAATGACTTACTTATTCATGGAAATTGGAAAAACGGTAGGAGAACAGAAACATTTTTGAATATTTTCTAGAAAAGAAAATAGTAACCGTGGATCGTAAAAGTTAATTCTCATTTTTTACCATATACTCATATATATAATTAAACGTGTGTACTTACTAAATAAACTAAAATGTAGCATTGGGTAGCACAATGCGAACCAGTCTTTGTATCCATTATACAATAAATTACAACACAATACAATAACAACAAGTAAAATATAAATAAATAATAATGTAAAAACAATGTAAGATCAAATTCAATTACCTATCAATTTTCCCTATTTATTAACAGAATAAATTTACGCAGCAGTGCTCCATCAACTTGAAAACCAATAAACCAAGCACCACGTCAAAAATTTACATTTCCTTCCATTCGCATTTACGAGGGTCAGCAGTCGAAAAGTCCTCTCCACGCGGCGTGCATGATTTTAAAGGAGGCACTTCGGGCACGGAAAATTTCGCCGTCAAACGTCGTAAAATCCTCCCCCAATTGACTGTTCGCTCGGCGCCGGGCAAACTGGCAGGTGGTCGTCGAGCTGAAATTTTTGAAGGTCGAAAAACGCCGGAGATTTTCCGAGCCAAGTCCGACGGAGTCCGTACGTGACCACTTGAATTCCCCCCCCCCCCCCCCCC
>UCOM01003529.1:0-17243 GCA_900474385.1 Ormyrus pomaceus | reverse complement strand
GGGGGGGGGGGGGGGGGTGTGGGGGGGGAGGGGGAGTGTATTGTGCGAGCACGCACACACATTAAGTTTACAAGCAAGCAGGGAAGGTAAGCGCACGTATGCAGGCGAAAATCAAACAATCGCCCGAGCTCCGGGCTAAATGCGGAATTACATCGATGAAAAAAAAAGCGCGTTGAAAGTGCCCCTCTCGATTGCCCGCGCCGCCGCGCCGCGAAGTTTCCATGATTTAAGTGCGATGGAGGTATTTTTTTTTTCGTTTGTTCGTCGGCGGATTGTTTTTAGGGCTCTCGCGATTTGCTTTTCAGGAGTTTATTCGGAGGAATGGGGGAAAAGGTGGGCGGGTAAATATTTGTGTTTTCGGTATAATTTGCCGGCGAGTGTTGGTAATGTTTCGCTTGGATTCGCATACCATTCGATATTTTTTTTTATCCAGTCGACCGTATAAACGTTTACGCTCATTTTTAAACCGCAGTTTTTGCCGTTGAAGCATTTTCAAGTTTTATTAGTTTGCCTTACGCTTGATCTTTTTCTTTTTATTTATATAAAACCCTCTTGTATAGTACGCTGTACATTATTTTATGTAAAAAAAAATTAAAAACGAAACTAAACATATTTTTATATATTTTTTATATTTTTTGCATGTTTACTTTACACTTTCTCGGAATTAACGAAAACCCCCATTCGGCAGTTCTCATAAAAATCTGAATGTGTCACGTGTCACAGATTTCCAAACTCTTAATTTCGGAACTGGGTATAAAAACCACGAAATATTCGAAAAATAGAAAGAATTTATATTCACCTAAAAAGCTCAAAAAACAAAGAAAAAAGGGAAAAAAGTGAAATAAATCGTCGAAAGGCCTCTCGACTGCTACTGAAAACTGCTTATGACCATCGAAATTCGATTAAACTTTCCCATCCGTCAGAATTTTCAACTGTTTCCCGCGACTGTACACATTCGCGTCAGCAGAAAGATGCTCCACCTCGCACGCAGAGCGCCGAGCTTATAAACTATATGCATATTTACGGGCGAGTGGACGCGTACCTTTCATAAAAAAAAAAAAGTGCGCGACGCGTTTAGATGCAGTTTCGAAATAGCCGCGGGCGCGCTGTACTGTCCCTCCCATTGTTCCATCGAACGGGTTGAGCGCGCGCGCGAGCTTTAAGCTCCGTTGCATCGCGGCGGCGGCGTGGCGCGGGGCAGGACACGAGGCGAGCGCGCCGAGCGAGAAAAAAAGGCGGGACGGCGACGGGGCGAGGAGGGGGGGGGGGGAGACAAAAAACATAAAAGAGCGACGGCCGCGCGTTATTTTGTTATAGGCTTGCAGCTGCGCTTGAATGACGCTTGATTGACCAACGCGTGTTTAGCAAACATTGCGCCGCGGCCCGATGACTTGCTCCGCTGGTTTTTGCGTCGCGCGCTCTTTTGCATTAGTTGGCACTTTCGGAACGAGGGGAGAGAGAGTGAGGGCCGCCGAACGTTTTTTGCAAATCCGGAATGGAGAAGCGGTTTTGTTGGCTTTTTTTTCGAGAGCTTCTGAGGGCGTGGAAATGCATGCTTGATTTTGCTGTCTTTCGGTATTTCCTCTTGATTGCAGATGCTTTTTTGTGATAAGATTATATGTGAGTCCGGTAAAAATTAAAGTTTTGATATTTTCAAAGTGAAGACGAGACAAACCTCTGTTAGAAAATGATTGAAGGTATTTTATGCTTTGATTGCTATTTTTTAAACAGAGTAATTATTTAAAGTTGTAAAACTACATTTCGTATGAGATAGTTTGAATAATTTTACTCGGGTCTTTTAAAATTTAAGATAATTTTATGCATAAAAATATTAACATAAGCCAAAAAAATTGATCACTTCAGCTTTTTGAATACCACTATCTTAATTAAATTTTTTATCAGGTTACATTTTTATAAATTTACGTAGTTTTGCATGACTTTTAGTAGCAATTTGCGTAAGAAATTTTGTCAGAATAATCTTTGAATATCATCTAATCTATAATGTGTTAAAAACCATAAACTGTTACAAACTGTTAACAGAGTTGATCTAGTAAATAAATGACTATTTTAAAATTACTTTTTTTGTTTAAAATCTATATTAAAAGTCAAAATTAGTTGTGAATTATTTTTATTTAAAAGTAAAAAGAAATATTTGAAAATACTTTTTTATATCTGAAAAAATATAATAAAAAATGATTTTTTAAAAAACGAATTAAACTCAAAATTTCTAAAATAGTCTCCACGTCATAAAATGTTCATTATAATTCACAGTTCTAAATCTCTCCACAAACGTTCAATAAGACTTAATAAAAATCTGTTTCTAATTTTAGGATCCTAATTTTATTTTCCATGCGCATATAAATAATCTCTTCCATTTTAATCCCGGGCACTAATCACCATCCCGCCAATTCATATCTCTCGGCTGCCGGTGGCCGTTTGAAACGATTCGACTTTTTGTCGCGCGAGCACAGGAGGAATTAAAGCGAACGGAATAATTTCCGCGCTGCAGTTCCGCGCGAAAGTACAAATGCACCCCCCGCCGCCGTAAAGTTATAAAGAGTCGGCGGAATTACCTTTGTAAATTGTAAATTTTCCGTTCGCCTCGGCAAGTGGCGCCCTGGACTTTTCCCCGATGTTAATCGCTACATCTTTCGCTCATTCTCCCTTCCCGCGAGAAATTTCCGGCGTCTTTTGAATATTCAGAGGGAACGAAAGGAGACGGCGGAAATTCCGAAGCACAAGGCACAGATGTACTCTTTATATATAAATCTGCCCAGTTGGCCTTTCGTTCATATCACAGAAAATAATTTGGAATTATTTGCACTCGGAAGATTTGTAGTGCAAGAGTTCAAAGAAATTTTGAACTCTCTCAGCACCAAACGTAAACCTGTATTACTCAAAAAATTGCGCTCTAGATGTTCAAAGAACGTTTGAACGCAGAAATAACTAAATTTAGCGTAGCACAGATGTTGGAGGCTATACGGTACAGCGCGGTCTTGAACAGCCAGAGGTCCCTCCGTTCGACGCTCTTGTTTACAAAATTTGTACTCTGAGAGGTCCAAAGCTTGAAACGCTACAGTTAAAAAAAAATTGAACGCGCAGTGGTTCAGGTTTGGACCTCTGAGAGTACAGATGTCGTAAACAAAAGTGTCGAGCGTTGTGACCGTTCTGAGTCGGGACCATAGTAGATTATGAGCAATCTTTAGTACAAGCGCGTCTATTTTTTTTTACTTTTGACTGATGATAATTGCGTTGTTTAAGAAACTTTGTAACGTTTATAATGACGGTTCATAAGATTAATTATTAATTTAAATTAGTGAATGCTAATGGCCTCATCGTGTAATATTTACTTTGAAGTTTTATTATTATAAATTCTTCATTTTCAGCCTCGGGAAACACATTAAAAGAACTGTTTTTCTCATCAAACGAGTATTTACGAAAGGAGAACTAAAAACACTGTTAATCATTGTGTTTCGCATTGTCCAAAATATCGTGGCGAAGTGCACTTTCAAACATATCGTCGAAATAACTGAACAGCAAAAAAGCTAATTCAAAGGCGTGCTTTTACCTTTTCTAATTATAAATAAATTTACATAAATTTGGAGAATTCATTCATATAGAAATGAACTAATATTATTTAAAGTTATTATTAAATAACTCATAATGAATTTAATTGTCAGTAAAAATTTAATTTGTAACAAATTCTTTCCCATTTAATAAATTTTACCTTCCTTTGTTAATTATTCTGCTTTATTTGAAAATTCTCAATTCCGGTAAATTCTCTGGAATCGGTCTTTAAAAAAAACTCTTTAACGCGAATTGATAATTAATTAATTCAAAATACAAGTACTGCAACTTTAAAAAAGAAAATCGTCCGGCGAAGTTTGCAAAATGAAATTTCTTCCTGAAAATTATATGCTACCTCCTTAACAATGACGTTTGACAATGCCGGGAAAATTTTATCTTCCCTCCTAGGCGCTGGTAAGAAAAATGTTCACCTGTCGTGCCTCAATTTCATGTTCCACTGGTACTTGCTGGGTGTGACACATTCAACTTCGTCCCCCTGCCTTCTGTCCCCCCTCGTCGGCCCGATTCCCTCCGCGCGATTCGCTCGACTTCGCGCGGCGACATTCTTGTGAATTCACTTCGCCGAGTCTATTTTATCTTTCATCAAAAGCGCTGCGCGAAGCTTTGTCCCGTTGACCATATTTCTCTGATTTTTAGCTCTCCCTCTTTCTCTCTCTCTCTCTTTTGCGCTACTACTTTTTTCCTCTAATTGATTTATGAATTCAGCCTCTCGTATATTTACGCTGCAAAGCTAATGCAACGCACTCATTCGAATATTGAATCCCGGAGAAACAGAGCTCTTCTTTGTCGCGAGCGCTGAAAATGGATTCGCTAATTTAATTTGGTTAATTTTTTTACGCCTGCTCGTTTGTCCGGGGATGAACTCTTTTCATCGGGTATTTATTAAATCTTTGAGGAATTTATTTGCGGCAGAATTTAATTTCACGCGCGATATGAGCTCGCTATCGAACTATTTTAGGAAAATCTCAGTATCAGCCTTTTCGTAATACGTTAAAACAATCATATTCCCTTTTACATGGTAATGTTGAATTCGTATATTATTCAAATGTAATCATTTGCGTGTGTACGGATCCATATATTATCATAGTTAAATGCTAATGCGAATTTCGTAGGTTTATATACATGAGTTTACGTACGATCTAACTTCATTACGTTCGAATGTAAATAAATTTATCAATTTTTTTACAAAGAAACTTTTGTGTTTATTTTTTGCTAATTTAAAAAAAAATGTATAGTCTTTTTACAAATTGCATTTCTATATTACTGTGGGAAAATGTAGCTTTTGAAATATTTATCAAGAATAGAACGTCTCAGAAGAACTTGATTTGATTTGAGATTTGGTATAAATTTTTCATAAAAGAATTCTTATAGAACGTGAAACTGGTACATTTTTTATACTTTAACAATTTTAAAATCGCTGATGGAACGTCTCGGCTATTTGTCATCTCAAGGAAAAAAGTGGATCTATTTTTAGCAGGAGACGTTTTAAAGAAATTTAAAAAAAGTATTGCTAAAGTATTTGCTAAATCACTGTCTCATATTAAAATCGTTAAATATTATGTTTAATTCACTAGAATTTGTAAAAAACGCATGAAGAAAACGTTTAAGGAAGCATCGATGTAAAAAAAGATACAGCTCATGCTGCAGTCTACATCATTCATTTCAATCAAACGGAGTGCTTCTACCCGAGGGTTCCATCGAATCGAATTTCTGCTTAGATTCGTTTAAAACAGTATTCAGTCAGAGAAAATTAGTATTTATTGGATTAGCAGTTGCGAGAACATAATGTGAGGGCGACAGATAAGAACTCAAGAACGACGTACGTTTTACCAAAGATGACTCCAACCCTGTTGGGAATTTTCACCGTTATTTGGTCAATTTTTGACGAATTGTTTGTTGATTGGCAAAATTTGGTCAACTATTAGTGAAATGGCTAAAACAAATCGTGAAATTTCCGACAGGGAAAGGTCTGAATTAATTAGATAAATAAGTACACGTCAATTATAAAACACTTCAACTCACAGCATACGAGATTAAAGTAGACTTAAAAATAAATATGAAAATGGAAAAAAGAAGGTGATGTCTGCATTTGCTCCAAATCTTATCGACGGAAACAATAAAGCGGTCGGCGTAGTCAAAACATCTACAGTTTTGCGGCTTCCTCCAATCACCTTTCGAGTCCGCACGCGGCCCCTTGTCAGTCGCGACACTGAAAGCTTGCGGGAAGGTTTTCCGCAGGTGCGGACGATCCTCGCTGAGAGCGCCCTTCGCTCACCGGCAAAAGGGATCCGTCTTTTACCCACGTCCAGTGCGGACCTAAGTTCGCTCATCGGCGCGAAAGGGAAGCCTGAGAAATACGTTTGCCGTGATTGCGTTTTATTATATTAAAAAAAAAAAAAAAAAAAAAAAGCGGAGTTACACGGGTTCTACCGCACAACACGTTTCGGTGCTAAATCGAAAACAGTGTTCTTTTATTAAAAAAGAACTAAAATCTTCATCTCTTTTTTGACGGCGCTATAGAACTCCTCCAATTAACGTGAATCAAAGAGAAATTAAACCTCAAACAAAGCAACAAGTATAAAGGTTGTTTTTTCTCATCAATTATAATACAGAAAACAATTATCTCTTTAATTTTCTTTTTAAAAATTACGCTCGAGTAATTATATTACATTTGGCGCTTTTCTTAAAAAAATACACAATTCCCAACTAATTTTAATAACCTCGGCAAATTGGCGACGCGAATTTCGAATTTATTACACTCGAAGCAAAACAAGACCATAACTCAAGCCTTCCCCAGGACGTATAACTTCAGCGCGAACGCGAGGCTAAAACTGTCAATGCGGCAAGGGGCCAGTAGTAGCAGCGAACCTGTTGAAAGCCCCCAGCCGGCGCCCAAATATTTTTTTTTCCCGCGAGGAGCCCCCCGGCCGCCCCGCGGCTCGCCGCGCGCAGCCTTGATTTTCGGCCGGGAGTAGCTTTCGCAAAACTTTTCTCATCTTCGCGTCCGTCCGGCAATGCGGCGGCAATAACTCGGAGCCGCGTCGCGGAAGCACTCGAGGACAACTGCGCGAAACTGGCCGCGGTACGGCACTCAGTCACCTTGTCAGGGCCACTGTCCGCGTCAAAACCTCGGGGTATTTCAGCCACCCCCCCCCCATCCCCTCCCCCCCTTTCCGCGAGGCGTTTCGAGTTGAGCTACTCGAGTCGTATCGTAAAAGCGAGCGGCCCTGGACAGGATTGTTATGGCGCGCGAACGCGGAAATTCGCTGCCGCTGTTCTCCGGTCGCCGCCGGCGGGTGGAATTATTTTTCAGGGGTCATTTTTTATACGACCCTGGTGTGCGCGTCCGTGTGTCTGCTTCTTCTCCGTGAAACAATTGGCCGAGAAATAAAAGGCCGTGGGATGAGAGCGACGCGCGGATCTCTGCCGGGAATATATCGTTGTATAAGTGAATTTCTTTTCTTCTCGTCTCTTTTTTGTTGCCGCTTTGATGGGTCCGGGAGAATTGCGAGAATGGGGATAAACGTGACTTTGTGCTTTTCTTTTCCCCGTATCGAGAAGTAATTAAGGCCTTATTAGTTTTCTTTTGTCGCCACTTTTTTTTTGTAATGTCATTGATATGAGACAAGAAAGATTGAAAATGAGATTCTGGGGTCTTTTATAAGTTGTTGAATAAATTCATTTGAGTGTCTTATTGTACGATATCTTCGTGATAAGAAGTTTTTTGTTATTAATAAACTTAAAATCATTGTTATAAATAAGATATAATTATTAGTTGATTATATTTAATTCATAAACCTTTGACGTCTGATATAGTTAAATATTTTAGTTCTATCTATCACGTTTAATATAATTTAATATTGTAAGCTTTTACGGTGCTTTAAATACCATGGACTCTGGCGTGCGGATACCGTACTAATTTTATCGAATATTTTATGAGGTGTCAAAAGTGAACGTAGTAGCAGTTCCATACGCTCCAATTTACGATTTCAGAAATATACTATACAAGTTTAATATTTAGCAAATTAACGAAAACCCAATTGTGCACAGCGTCAAAACTCTTATATACATTCTACATTAGTTCTTTAAAAGCCGTGTAATTTGAATAATTTCTTTAAAAAGCATTAAAAACGGGAGCTTTTTTGCGCCAGTATCACTCTTTCATTTAAAATTGCCATTATACGTAAACACGGCCCGATTAGTAATAATATGTTAATACGTTCTCTGCGCATTGCAAAGCATTAATCAATTGCATTTACCGCGTGAATGCAAATTACGGCAATTCTCGCGCACTGCATTATCGAGTGCCTCGGCTTCGACGACGCAGTTATTCTATTTGGATGTTCCCCAATTACGCGACGTGACCATAGCTACGGTGATGATTATAATTGTCTAGGATGCCGGAAGTAATCATTTAATAAATAATGTATCGGGCATTTTCTCAGATAAATGTTTATTATTATTAATTTTGGTGCTTCTGTGAAAATCCCGTCTAAGCAGCAAATTATTTGTTCAGAATGGTTTCGTCGATGCAATCTCTTATCATATTATTTTTTATTATTTAATAGAAAAAAATTATTGTTATATGTTAGAAGCACGTTCCATTATCCGCTATTTTAGATCTTAAAAACTATTTTTGACCTCAAAGTAAGCATTAAAAATAACGACGCCATGGCGGCAAATAACAGAGATTAAGATAGAATCTGTGGTCATTGCACTTTTTCATTTTCACGTTCTAAAAAACGTTACTTAAAATCAGATATAAGAAACTAAAGTTGTGTATCCAACACTGAGAAAAAAATTTCTTGAAATCAAAGAAAGCTTCATTGCGGGCAATCGGTTAAATATTTTTTTGTTTTGATTAAAATTTTTTTGATTGAAAGAAAACATTCTTTAATTCAAAGAAATTTTCTTTTTTTAAAGAAACTTTCTTCCCATTAAAAAGGAGTTTCTTTGAATTAAAGAATGTTTTATTCTTTTTATTTATTTTAAAGCTTTCTTTGATTTCAAGAAATTTTTTTTTCAGTGAATTTATTTGAAATTCAAAGACATCTTACTGTGTATCGATTGTTTTTTCTATTAAAAATGACTTGGAAGGGTATCATTATTTCAGAATATTTTTAATAAAATTTTAATACCAGAGACTTATCATTTTCACGCGACGTTATCATTTCCTTTACAATATTTATTTAGCAAGATAAAAAATTGCTCTTGAAAGAATCGGGCTCGAAAAAACTATTTATTCGAATGTCACAGTGACTAATGTTTTTCGATCGGAAAGTTACACAGAGAGAGGGCCTTTGTTTCGGCGACAGCTCCCCTCGGAAGGGAAGTGCTGGTCTGGAGTAGAAGTGAAATCGTAAATTGCGAGCATAAATCTGGACTCCTCCGTCAAAGCGAACATTGGGTTAGGAATCGTGACATCGTGAGACAAAATACAGCCATTGATTACAGTGGCCGCGGAAAATCCCTGTGCTGTACGCGCTTTCGCGCATTTTACTCTGAATACATTTCCGAGAGCCACGTTTGGCACGGTAATATTGCATTTTCATTTAAAGCTGTTAACAACAGATGGTTTCGAAGGACAATGTACGCAATGATAAAACATTCTAATATTCTTTTTTTAAAGTATTTTTTAGAGGTTGTTTTCTCTTAATTTTTTCTTTAAATTATTTATAAATTCGAATTATGAAGTTTTATTTTACTGAATTCGCTAAATTTTATTTAAAGTGAGAATAAATAAACAAGTTTAAGAAATTAAAACTTGACGTTTCTTGCTGGACTAATGGAGTTAGGCATTCCTGACAGACCCTGCCTTGGACATTAGAAGAAATTTCAAATCATCATTGGAGGTTTATTTATGCACGTAATTATCATTGAATATTTTTTTAAATATTTTTAATATTTACAAAAGATTTATAAAACGCTAATTTTATACTATTGAAGTCGAAGTGCCAGTTTTCTAGCTTCTTCCTGGAAAGTGTTATCTCCTTTATTTATGATAGTCATAGCAACAACATCGTTCGAAACTGTCTTAAAATCATAAGCCCAGCCAATTTTTCCTGCAATTTTTAGAACTAAAGCAGTTAAATCAAAGTGGGAATTTCCAAATTCTGGACTACGATAATCCCACGGAAATGTATGATGATAATTGTGATACCCCTCTCCAAAGGATAAATAATTGCCAATCGAAGACTCCACAGCTTTAATATTTCTGAAAAAATAATTTACTTTAATACTTAACGAAAGAATATTAAAATGTAAACAGTGTTAATCGAACTTACTTATTATATGGTTTGTTTCCCCACGCGTGAGCAAAACTGTTAATACCTGACATGGCAGTTAAAATATAAACCATTCTTATAGTTTGCATTGCGAAAGAGTGGTACCAATCTTCGTTCCAACAATAGACTGGTATTGCAATTGAGAAATGTTGTAGTAATAGCGATATTGGAAGATAATATCTACAAAAACAATACATTTGTGACGTTATCATTATCTAATTTAAAAAAAAGATGTGTTACAAATGTTACTTTTCGGTAATCCGTAATAAAGGATTTTCAGTTATATCAGTCATGTCAATTTTTTTTAATTCTTCTGTTACTTTTGTTGTACGTTTGACAATAATCCAACCAACGTGAGAAAAGAAAAAGCCTCTATTGCTGTTATGAGGATCTGCTTCAGTATCTGAATGCTTATGATGTGATCGATGGATTCGTACCCATTTTGTAATATTCATCTGAAAAATGTTTAAGCATTAATCATTTAATAATATCTACTAAAGTTAATTACAAGTAGCCTTTAGAGTTGTGTTTTATCCTTCTATAAAAAGAAATAATGTAATACTTACGATTCCTGTTGCATAGAAAAATAATATTAAGAATAATTGAAACGGTAAAGTAGCTTTGAACGATCTATGAGAATAAAGACGGTGAGCACCGGCAGTAACGCCCTGCGCGGAACTTAGAATCCAAAAAATTCCTAAAAGCAAAATAATTATACTGTAAAAATAATAATAGTACAATGGAGTAAAACAAATTATTACCCCAAAGCGTGGTTTTATAATGCTCAATAAACGGAAAAGTTAAGATAAAGTAAATTGAAAGTCCATGAGTTACTATCAACATCATGAGATTTAGCCATTTTATTTTATGATGTTGAAACATCCCCGTTCTTGCTTCACTTTTTGCAGATGTAGCTCTACCAGTACTGAAGTCATTCATGATTTTAAATTGTTAGAATAACTTCCAACGATAATATCTAAAATAAAATAATATAAAAGTATAACTTTGAAGAACCATACAATTTTTTATTTTTTAGAAAATTGTTCCTAATAAATCAAAATGGAACTCGCACAGGTTATCAAAACCTTGAAAGATATAGTACTGCTATTCTATAGAAAAATTGGCAATAGTAACTTGCCTATTTCATATTTCAGGATTTCAGTACTTTCGTTACGTTAATTTAAAAAGTTTATATCTAACATCGTTTTAATACATACTTGTCTGTACTGTACTTGTACGCGATGTCTAGATGTTCAGGAACACCTTAAGGATCATTATTACAATATGAATGTTTATATAAGTGACACAAGATATGTATATAAATCTTGTAAATCACATTTCTCTCAAATTATCATCACATGTATGATTCATGTAGGAATACAATAAGAAGTAAAAATTTATTCTGAAAAAAAAAATTGTATGATTAATTATCATTTTTATCATTATTATTATTTTATGTAATTATTATTTGTTTCTATTTTTATATGGTTAGTTGTATCGAGTACCTTGATACACAACTAAAAGTGACTTTTTTCTTTTTATATAGAGCTTTTGAAACCTCGTGTGAGTTTTATTTAGCTTTACATGTGAGATAGTTACAAAATATTTTACATTGGTGTTAGATGCTCCAGTTACATTTTTCAAGAAAGTTAAGCAAGTATTTACAGGCTTTGATGTTGGGTTCTGCAACGAGAATTTCGGTATTTAAAGGGTGCTGTAGTCCGAGCTTTAACAAACAGGAAATCATTTTTAACCTTTCCCTATCGTATAACTTACATTGCCACAAGACGTGGTTAATGTCTTGAGGGTAACAATAAATTCCCTGGGAAGATTTTTTCATTATTTTTTTGTAATTGGAGTACTATTTTTAACAGCGTTTGAAACAGTTTGAACAAAATAATCGTATTTTTCACAGGGAGATTTGCTGTTGTATTCGTGTGACATGAAGTCGGGATAAGACTTTTCATTGAGCTCCTCGAATTTTACCCAATTTATTTGAACGGTTTTTATCTTGAAAGTTTTTTTAACATAGCGATGTTTTTTAGTTATAAAATTTATAAAAAGCGGGAAATGATCCGAGCCCCAGGTCTCATCGTTGACTCGGAAGTTGATTTTATTGGAAATTTCGAGAGTAGAAAATATCAAATCTAGTTAGAGTGTGATCGTTATTGTGTAAAAATAAATTTCTAGCTTTCCGTTAGTGTCTGAAACAGAACAATTCCAAGAAGTGCAATGAGAATTAAAATCCCCTACGAGGGGGCTAAACTTGCTGTTAATATTTGATAGAATTAAATTCCATTCCTCCTGATCAAGGATGAGTCCAGGAGCTCCGTAACGTACAACAAGATCAAATGCCGGTTCTACATTATTAAATCTTACTCCACATATTTCGAGCGACTGGTGCAGAGAAAAGATATTATTCATTTCGTAGTACGCAAGATTTTTTCGAATGAAAATTATAATTCCGCCTCCTCTTGAGTGTAGTCTGTCCTTGCGAAATGTTACGAAGCCCGGGAGTTTGATTTCATCCTTTGAAGTCAGCCATGTTTCTATACATATTATAATGTCAAAAAGATGTCGTTTACTTTGCAGTTCTGCATAACGTGGTAAAAAAACTCTTGCAATTCCAAAAAATTATTCTGAGGTTTTTTATATCCATTTTTAATATTTTTAGAGGTTGCTGCTAGACGATTCATCGTCAGCATTCGATTGATCGTCAGTATCTTCCGAAGAATAAAGTTTTTTCAGAATTCGGTCGATGCGATTCTTTAGTTTTCTTTGTATGATGAGTTCCTTGATTTCGATGAGCATAGCTTATAAAGCGGAGCTGTCCTTAGTAAATTTTGAACAAAATTCGGGGATGTTTTGACAATTAAATGTTTCGTGCAAGAAATTTGTAGTGAGCTCGAAATTTAATGGGAATTTTTCGTCATTGGAATCAATAAGATCTTTAGCTGGCAAAAGTTGGGTTGTAACTTCTTCAATGGAAATATCTTTTAAACTATTATTTTTCTGTTCTTTTTTTACTGTTTTTTCCCTTCTTTTTGTGAGTGTTAGTTTCTGGACAAGGATCCTCCTTTTGGCTCGAAGTGGAGCTGTTATTTGCTTCTGAGAGTTATTTTAATTGCAACAGAAGTATCGAGGCCCTTGCTAAGAGGTAGGGGTTTAAGAAAGTGGGTGCTATCAGTTTTTGTTTGTGTAGAGTTTTTTGACTTTGCTCTCTTCGGTAGGGTTCGAATTGGTGTTGATGTTTTCATATACAACGTCATCGTCGTCGTCAATAAGTAGTTGAAAATGTTCGGGAGACTGAGATTTCGATTGTTTGCAGTGTTTGACCAGGTGCCCTTCAGAGTTGCAAATAAAACATGAGGATAAATAGATCTCTGTGGATAAATAGATTCAAAACTAAGCGTTGTCGAAATCAATTTGTAAGGAATTTAGCAGTTTTGAAAGGTCTTCTGGTTGGATGAAAATTTGTCTGCGAAAACTAAGAATATATGTAAAGCCAGGTTCATTCATGCCGGCTCTAATAAAAGACATTTGCGACGTTGGCTGAATATTATATTTTTTATTTAATTCTTCAATGATTATCTGATGAGGAATTATAGGGCAAACGGAGAGGATTATTCGTTTCATTTTAGAGATCAGCGGTCTGATTTCTAATTCCTGACCTTCAATACAAATTTTCTTTTTGTTATCGATGAGACTGTCTGCGGTGGCCTTACTGTCGAGAAATACACACACTCGCCCCTGAGAAATTCTTGATGCAAATCTTATCTTTGTGGAAGGAACTACTTTGGCCATTGCTAAGTTATATTTTCTAATTGGTATTCCGTTTATTGCGTCTATGACCACTGCATGCTCTCTAGTGGGAAACTGAGATGATTGTGCCATTTGAGCGTACATTTTGGACTTGTAACTTTGATTTAAAGACGACCATTGCTGAAGCTCCTGTAGTCAGAGGCTCCAGCATTGTTTGGTTTGAGGATGTAATTTTGAGATTTTTGCTGGGGCTGGGAGCCCACAGCGCTCTCAACAAAGCCACCTAAACACTGAAACACTAATTAACACAACTAAAACTTGCTAACAACAATAGAAATATCTTAACTATGCTTGTATACATTCGAGAGGCCGGGAGAGACACGAAAACACGTCCGCACTCGTCAATAGCTCGTGAACGAATGGAAAGTGACTTTTGATTATGAATAATAAAAAAATGAAATAACCCTCTTCATGCTAATAAGCAGCATGGAAAATCGAGCATTTCAAGCGTTTCAGAAAATTTTGAATTCAAGCGGGGAAGTCATTTTTCTTACAAAAATAACTTTTTTGCCTGCTCTTCATTTTTCCCCGCTTTAAGCTATTTTTTACGATTTCTGTTTTTCCCGGCTTAAACGATTAATTTTTTTTTTTTTTTTTTTTTTTTATAAACATTTTAAATGAGAACATAAGTATTTACTTTGAAAAAAAAACAACTACGTTGTGCACGATCATCTATCCAACTTTCTGACACCAAAAGACGGCTTTTCATACCTTCGTTAAAAAAAAATACGGTGTGCAACGCGGGAAGAAAAGCTTATATTTCAGATTCGGGTGAGGTTTTCAGCACTCGTATCTGTCTTGGGCCCCTTTGGCGCCTTCGACTCCGACTCGTGCTGCATACCTCAACCACACTAGAAATAATTCATTTTCTCCCCTTGTTGTACAATGTATTAATTTAAAGCTATTATAATTGTTTATTTTTGAACACTCGCGGCAAATTAAAACACTTAATTCTTAAAACTTACCTTACAAAATACTTTTTTATTTAGAAAAAATTACTTTTACTTTTTATTAAATATCCAACTTCCTTTTTTTAATGTTTTCAAAATTCTTCCTCTGTTATAAAGTTTGTCTTTTTCTAAAGTAATTTTGATTCTTTACTGTTTAAGCGGCAAAGTTCTCTGAAAGACTGGCAATTTGTAGAATATTAACATCAGGATTATGAAGTTTTTAAAAACTCATATCCATATAATGGAAATTTAAATCTCTGATTCTCTCATCTTTCCTTATGTACGTCAGTATTGGACGATCAAACGAACTTCCTGAAGTGAAGTTCGATCGTAAATATATGAAGTCTTCGCTCGAAATACATTACCTCTTACCAATTGAGGAGCCGGATCGAGAAACCGGCTCAGCGCTCGGCCGCGGCTACTTTTCTGCTACGCGCCGCGATACGGAAATCCAGCCGCGTTTTCAAATCGTTGTATCTCCATTAATAATCATTGAATCAATATGAAATTTTGTGAAAAACTTCTTTATGTATCGAGGAACAACTTTCTCGCTCAAAGTTTTTTCAACGAGAAGTTTCATAACACACTTTTTCTCGGCGAATCACGAGAAACCTAACCTTTTGCGTAGAGTTCTTAGTAATTAAATTTAATGACACCGACGCAGATTATTATTATTCTAATCGGGTTTTCAGCATCGGTAGTACTTACTTTATCTTTGGTAAAAATTTCAAATTGATTAATGCATTAATCATGGAGATACAGCGATTTAAGTTTCGAAAATTAATTATTCCGGTCGATAAAAATTTTGCAGTTTTTATTTTTTATCTCGGAAACTATTTATCAAACCAAAAACTTGTAAATGTAAAAAAGTTGTATTTTTTCATGCTCTACATGATAGTATTTTTTTTAAATTTTTTTGCAGACTTTCAAAATCGACCCTGCCCATCGTGGCTTTTGGCCGCGGCCGAGCGCTGAGCCGGTTTCTCGATCCGGCTCCTCAATTATCGGCCTAAGAGGATCAGTAGGTACAAAGGATTAGTCAAGTCAAGGATTAGAATGAGTCAATTCTTCAAATTCGTATAAGTAAGTCTTTTTAAAACAATCTAAAACATTTTTTTTTTAAGTTATTTTTTATTAATAATTTAATTATTAATGAATAGTTATTAATTAATAGTTTTCTGAATACCATTACCCAAGAAAATACCTTGCTTCGGTTTGTAAATGATTCCATTTACGATTACGTATGAAGTTTCCCACAAAGAACCTTGAAATTATAAATCTAATAATCCCAGATTTTTTGTTAATTTTTTTACACGTGCCAAATTGTACAGTATTTTTAAATCTTCTGTTTCAGAAAAATCTATAAGCAAGTTAGCTACTCTATATAAAACATTGACTCTGGATTTAATGACTCAAGCAAATATGTAGCAATAGGTAGATTTTTTCAATTATTTTACCGCAAATTGATTATTTTTTATTAGTATGACTGTATTAAATTGTATAATTAAGCCATAACTTTTGTGCGACATTCAGTATTACCGGTTTTATTTTTCAATTCGTTATTTCTTAGTAAGTTTTTACAAAAAAGTAAAGCGTTTGCTGCTTTTTAAAGTTACGTAAACATATTTAAAAAGTAAAGTAAATCTAGGAATATTTATATAATAATTGCAGTATTATTCATTTTAATGTACTCTTTAAATTACTTTACTATTCCCACTAATTTCGATTATGTAAAAAGTAGTACCATGTTTGAAAATCCAAAAAGTCTCTCTCCCGGTGAAAATGGAAGCTAAGCATATGCGTGACCAAACAAAGAAAGTCTTCATCTTGCCTGGAGCCATGGCGGCGTGGATGTGCATGTATGCATTTAGTATATAACTCCGCTCTCTCTCGCGAGGAGGAATACACGCTCGAAGGTTTTCCTTCGGAGACGCGTAGAAACTTGGCCCGAACAAAGGCCGGGAGGCCCCTTTGCACGCTCACGAATTTTCCTCCGGGTGAATATGCGCCTATTATATGCGTGTGTGGGTAAGGGCCCCGCTTTTTCGGCTCTATGCGAGGTTATATAAGTTGGGTACGCTGCCGCCGCTAGCTTTTATATGCGGAAATGCAGTCGATGTGTAGGAGCAGCACAGCTTTTTTTTTTAACCGGGTTTTATTGCGATTTCCGCTGCGAGGAAAAGTGTGAATTATGATCATTTTTGTGACCTGGAGTATAATGCATTTTTTTTCCTTCCCTGGGACTCTGTTTGCTCCGTCGGATAATATATGAATTGCTTGTGCAAATGGACGTGTGAATGTTCGTTAGTATTTATTCATTTTACGAGCTCGAACAATTGCGCCGTTCGTCCGAATTCCAATAAAATTTTCCCGACTCTCCGCGCAATAACACACCGAATAATTCGCCAAAAACTCGCTAAAAAAGCCGAGTTACGCATCCGATATATATTTAATAAATTTTTATTCGAACTTTTACTATAATTTTAAGAATCTAGCGTGTTAGGTAGAATTTAAAGTTTTTAAAATAATAAATACCACGAAACAGGGCCCAATAATTATTTTAACAATCATTGACTGACTTCCTTTGTTGCAAAGCTAG
>UCOM01003528.1:0-17241 GCA_900474385.1 Ormyrus pomaceus | reverse complement strand
CTTAAAATACAGTTATAACCATTTTTTCGAACAACTCCAAAAATTACTATCACAATGCTTCCTCTAGGAGGAAGCAAAATATTATTAGTTAGCTCACTATTCCTGTTCTGCATTGTACAAATAGCTTTATCAAGCCCGAGATAATTCTTTTTAATTAATTCTGTTGGCTGTTTAGTCACACCCCCGCATTTATAGTATCTGCGTTTGAATTATTATAACCCAGTAAGCAACAAGCTATGTATATATTCGTAATTGTACATATAAATGTACGTCTAAAGCTCTTAGCAAATTAATGTTTTGTCAATGCCGAGTAATGGAGTTTCCATTCGTTTTTAATACCTATAGTAGTATACTTATTTTTTGTTCACGAGTTTTGTGTTTCTTGAAATATAACAGAAAAATATTTACTCAATTTAATGAGAATTATCATCTTGATCTCTGACAATCTATTTATTAATTATAAGTCTTTGGGAAAATGACTGCTCTGCAGACACAGCCAAAAATTGACTAACTTTGAATTTGACTAATAGAATATTGAACATCTAGGCTCAAGTTTGATTAGATATGGTAACTTTTGAACGAAATCTTAAGACATTGTAATTCATTTTATTTTATTTCTTCTTTAAAGAAAAGATTCCTTAATTTTCTTTGAAGGAAGCAACAAGTATTCCGCTGTTAAAATAATATTCGCCAAGCCAACGCATAAAGCACATTGTGCAAGAGTTAAATCATATATTTTTCGTTGAAACTTTGAAAACAGCCATTCATGAATATCGCAATAAATCTAAAAAGAGAGGATGTTTCGATTATCAAAATAACAATGAAATGCAAAAGTGTACATATTTTCGAACGTTATTGTTAAACCAAACTTAAAGCTAAATCGCCCGCCCTTAAAATGCATCCGCAACTAATAAAAACTGCCGCTTCTCTTTACACTAAAAGTTTGCGCCTGTCAAAGCTCCCCGAAGCCACTAAAGACGCAAGACAGCGACAGTGTATATACTCTCTCCGCCGTCAGTCCGTCCGTCCGCTCTATACTGTAGAAGCTAGGCGCGAAAGCTCGTGCCGCGCGATAATAACCCGCTTGAGGGACGGAAAAGCCGGTCAGCGGAATAATATCGAGCGCGGCCGGCCGAAGCTAAAGCGCCTATCGATTATTTCGCGAGCCCGGCCAAGTGGCTCGCGTGTCCGCAGTTACGAGCACGACCGCCGAGCAGTCGAGTCCCTCTCGGCGTTCGGGGCAGGATTCGCGGCTGCAGACGACTCTCTTTCTCGAGCATTTGCTACCTTTGCCGGCATGTGAGAGTTGAAGCTTCTGAATTTTGGGTGGTTCCGTTCGACTAGGTAAGGAGGTGATACCGATTTATCTTCGCTTTACAAACGATTTCTGTCGGTGAACGCTACTCGGAGCTTTTTTTTAAGTATAGTTTGAGTTTGGAAAATGCACTGAATGTTGTGGGTTATTGAGTAAATCTTGTTTGTTCTATTTTTACAAGCTTAGAAGCACTGGATCGGTATCTTTTTAACTTATATAAATCCCAAATTTCTAAATTTTCAATTATTCACCGTTTGGAAGGTTAAAGTGATTTTCGGTATTCTTTTGGGCATAATCCTATGTCAATTATCCATTTACCTTGGATAGATTTTTTTTTGTTTTAGTATTCAAATTGTGATCGATTATTCATGGATAAACCTACTTGTCCATCATGACATTGCAATGCAGATTTGAGTATTAAGAAGAATGTAATTGTATTCAACATTATTAACTATAAAATCTGCTTAAATAAAGAATTGCAAATTAGTATATTTAACAGTATGGATAATATTTATTTGTGATAATTGACTAGTAATGACAAATGAATTAACATTGCACTTTAATTTTACTATAACTTAAACTACGCGACCATCTTATTTTACAATTACAATGAAATTACATCAAACTTGAATAAAGTACAAAGTTATTGCTTGAGAGCGCCTCTTAAAATAGCCTGTTATTAGAATTCCGCTGGTTTTTCTTCTTAAAACAAGGGCTGAAATCTGCAATTTTTAAAGCTCCGCTGCAGGGAAAAACAATGCAGAGCCTTCGGAACATAGGCGCTTAAGCGAAGGGGGTCAATCGAGTGTCGAGTATAAGTATGGTGTTGGGAGGATGGCGCGCCTGTCGTACGAGTGCGACAACTCGACGAAGGGCAGCGAGGACGAGGACACGGTGAGCAAGTCCTTTCCCTGCGGACCCGATAAGTACTGCTTCTACTGCTGCTGCAACCCGCAATGCTGCTTTGTCATTCAGCGCCGACCGCCGAAGCACTTCTGGGAGGCCTGGTACTTTTGGCTCGGCGTCGCCCTCCTCGTCATCATCGTCCTCTCCACGGTCAGCCACTTTCCCCTTTTTTTATCTTTTAGACAATTTAGCTCTGCGTTTACTTTTTTTTCAGGAATTCCGATTGTAATTATTTATTTTTCTGTATTCCTAAATTGAATTTGTTTTGCGTAGATTACTTTACTTGATTGAAGGTCTAATAGCTTACTAATATAGCTGGTTGATTGGAATTTTTTTTAAATGAAAACAGACAAAAAAGATTTACTGCTAACATAAGAAGATTTCAATTTTTACTGCAACTTAAAAGGAGGCATAATCAAAGGCTCAATTGTTCGGGTTACGATTTTTGTTGTAACTTTAAGATATGTTTTCTAACAAAAAGTATGAAGGAAGCCACGTTTATATAATTTAGCACTCGATTTTTAAAAGTAACGTATATAACCTCACAACAACAAATATTAGTTTTGGGTCTTCTAATTAGCTCCGTTTTAGAGATGACATTGAAAAATCTTTATTCATTAAGAAATTATAGCCAAATAAAGATTTATAAGCTAATATGCATCGATCAATTTTCACAGATTGTTGAAAATGCATAGAATTTGCTCTCATCTTTCAAAAGAAGATAATTAGAATAATCTAAAACGTATTGTAAGGTTGTAGGTGATTGAACAAATGCCGATTTCTCGTAATCCTTCTGATGCACATTCCACATCTACAGTATATATGGGGAATACATAACACCGAGACGATTTGACTCGTCGGCTCTCTTCGAATTTTTGATTAAATATCTTAACATTACAGCAAATTCCATGATTCGAACAAGCAAATCTCTGCTTGGAAGTTTGGAAATAATTTGAATAATGTTTCTTGTATATAGGTGATTAATTAAGTAATGTATCATCGTATTTCATACAATAACTCAGGGACCACAAAAATATTATGAACAACTTACTATATAAATTATATTATCAAAAAATTATTTTTTTTTAACTGTAAAAGCAATACGAAACATAGTTTAACAATTTTAGCAAGAAATTAAACATTAAAATCTAAAATTTAATGGCACTAGGAAGCTGATTAAAAACTTCAATATTTTTAAATATAAAAAAAAAGTACATTTTTTGCCAACTACGCTAAAAATTAAAAGCAGTTAAGAAAAAATGTTTTCCTCGCACAAAATGTATATTTTCATATGTTCCTACCGCGTAAACTATCAGGAAAGTGAATCGAATATTGATTTTAGACGACACTACATTGTAATGATGCTTTTACTTTCATGAAATATTTCAATAGTGACGGTAGCTACGCGACAGAAATAAATATTGAAAGCCGAATTACTTTTTCTTTCACTGCCTTGTAGTATAAATAGAATAAGACTCGCGCGAATCGAGTGGGTTCGTCGCAACACCTCAATCGAACTCTCCTATACCTGTTTGATAAAAAAATCTACATAACTAAAACGGTAGAAGGGAATTAAATTGATATATTGTTTATTAGAAACCCTTTTATTGAACATTTCTGTTCATGAAAATTTAAATTCATCATGAAAAATTTGCTTCTTTAGTAATAAAGCTCATCGTTAAATAGTTTTTATCTAATGCTTATTTTGCGTCTAGAATAGTTCCATCATCGTTAACATTATTAAAGGTTCATGCATAAGAATAGCATTATAGTTTAGTTAAAATCTGTATATAAAAATGAACTTTTACCATCCCTGTGATACTTTGTAAAATCTTATTAAATTTCTAAAATCATTATTGAAAAGAAAAAACATAATAAATAAAAACTCTTACAAAATAGAAAATTAATCAATTTTGATGGTTTCATCAACAAATTAAAAAGAAGAACATTATCCTATATTTTCTATAGAATTTGTCTGTTTGCAAAACTTGATTCTCTAGGACATTCTAATCAATAAAGATTTAAAAAAAAATTCATAAAACATTCTAGATTGATAAATAGAATAATAACTTTGATTTCATCAAAGAAGTCTCGTGAATGTAATTATATTAAATAAAAATAAACATTTCGCTATATTTGGACATCGTACACTGGAAGCTTCAGGTGAATAAAGATGAACTCTACTTTGGCAGGTGGGAACGTACGTCGTGACGAACTGCAAGCAAAACCTGCAGGCAATAGGCTACGGCGGCAGTCGCAATAACCGAAGTTCGTCGTCCGGCGGTCGCAGACGAGCCAACGACGGCCAGCAGCCCAATAGGAACGAGATTTCCATAAACATAATACCCACTTCTGCAGTCATACCGACGCACAGGAAAATTATGCTCATTGCTCCGCAACCCAGCTGTACTCACCTCAGTAAGTGCACTTCGCCGACTCGTCGTGATAGCCTGTTTTCAGGAAAGCTTTATTCTGATGCTAATTAATATACTTTTCGTTCCTATACAAAGTATCTAGATTTTAAAAGAGTTTATGTAATACCTGATTGAATTTTTTATTCAATACTTGGTTTTATTTCTAATTTACTTGTTTTGGTACAAAAAGTTATTAATGTATTATTTGTGCTTACATATAGTCTCAAAAAACATTAAATCAACATCTATATATCAAATAAGTACATAGTATTATTAAATATTATAACAGCAATACTTTTTTCATACATTTTACATTTTATCTTGCAATATACAATTAATGTTCAACTTATTAAAATTTTCTTTATTGTTTCAAAAAGAAATAAAATGTACAGTTTATTTAACAAAAATTTCGCAAATGTAAGACCCGCATTTCCCCCAAACCAACACCCGGCTGAACACTCAATTTATAATTTCGTTTGTTTTGCAGCCCCAATCGTCGCATGACCTCGTCGAAATTTCAATGCGGCTCTTCTACACTTCGCTGCAATCCTGCAAGGCGATATAGAGGCCTTCTCTCCTCGGAAAGAATCAAACTACACGGCACGAGGAAACAAAGCTGCGACGTGAACTCCAGGAGTAGTCTCTTGTGATTATGAAAAACGGTGGCTCCTCGTTCGCTCGGCTGTAGTTTTCTTTCTCTCTCCGGTTTCTCATCATCGGCGCGCCGTTAATTTATTTTTCTTCTTTGACGGTTTGGCTGCCGACGTTGGAAGGAAGGAGAGAAATTGTAAAAGTTTTAGTCCCGCAAGATATTTGAAAATGAGATTATGTGACTTGGAAGTTGTTTGATTGCTTATCTAAGCCTATCTTCAGAGGCAAAAAGAATAAGATATAAATAAAACTTTGCTTTTAAGTATATAATACATAATTTAATAAAGATTTTAATCTGTAAATATATTCGATACGATTTTGTTTTATTTATTGAAATTAATATTATTTTTTGTGTACATAACATATAAATTGCACGATATCTATGTAAGGTTTACCATTTTTTAAATGACGAGATTTAAAGTATATTTTATCTTTTCAATTTGAGCTTCGACTTGGGGTCATTCACCCACAGACTAGGCTACAGAATAAATGCAATTACGAATTAAACTTTGAAAAAGTATAACTTTTTATAAATTTGTTTTATATTCGAAGTTTCAAGGAGATCCTCGCTTCTTTAGATTATGGAATTTTTTGTAACTTTGGGATATGTTTTCTAATGTATAAGCATATTAGACTGCATGGACGTGTCTTCCTTCATATTTTTATATTAGAAAGTATATCTCAAAGTTGCTATAAAATCAATGACTTAAACGTAAGGTTTTTCTTGAATACTTTCGTATTGCTTTCCCATTTAAAAGGGTATAAATGAATAAAAATAATAATTTTCTATTTAAATTTAAAACTTAAGTAATTTATCGATGCATAGAAATTTACATTAACTAACATTACAGGATATTGTCATATAAAGTAACTACACTTATATTTTAATATCTTATAATCGTATAGGAATCAACGAATTTATACTGTAACCATTTTGGCGTTGCGTTGCAAATATAATTAAACCATGTAATCAATTATTTTTCATTTATTTTTGACAAAAAAAAAAAAAAAAAAATGAAACAATTTGCGGAGACCGCAAGGCGAAGAGAGGCGCAACTTTCATTAACAATTAAGAAGACAAGTTCACACCTGTCGCGAAGACTTGATGCAATTCCTTTGCAGACAAAATTCACTTTCGTCGCTGAACAATGCAAGGAGTAAGTGGACAAAGACCTGATCAGCCTAAAGAGAATTGTTGCAATGGTCGATTTTGTCTGCTGAAATAGTTTCATTTTGCGAAATTTAATATTAGTCAATGTTTGAAAGAGCAATTATAATATTCGTAGATTAACACAACACTTGACAAAAATTTAAAAAAATGGCGTTGTTAAATCTTCATCATTATTTATTTTTATACCGTCGACCATGTATTCTTCGTTGTAAAACTAACACGGCGATCATCGATTATACCGTAGCAAAGAGCTACCCGTAATTAATTAAAAATTACCTCTCTACAACATAGCTCGGATCGGCATGCGAGTATATGGACGGGCAAAAAGTGAGGAAAAAGGCGGGCCAGGGAGTTAATTAAAGGTGGGCATCGCTCGGCTGCAGAAGCCGCGACGGAGATGCGCTTATCTCGATGCTTGTCTTCCCTCTCCCCCTACCGAGTCTTACCCGATTATATCGTGCAATTCGTTGCTCCAGCTCTAATGGAAAATTGTTACATTTTAAGATCTTAATGAAGAGTAATACGAATTTTGTTTTAACGGTAATAAATGTGACTTACAATCAATAACGACGATACAACAGATTGTACAAAGATTTAAATTCTAAAATGTCTTATAAAAAAAGAATTAAATGCAGTTTTATACGGAGAAAAGTTGTAAATAGGTAGTTGGAAATGATTGCATATAAAGCCGTGCAACAAGTACTCGCTTCGCTCGTTCGCCAATCTTCAAGCTCGCGCTGGAATTACTAAATCACAAGAGCTGTACATACTAGTTACTAAAACGCCGTGCGAGAAATTTGATTTTTCACGCCTGTTTAGGATACGCAAAATGCCCGTTTCTAAAATTGAATTTTCCAGCACATTTGAAATTATTAGTTTTTGCAAACTGGACCAAAAAATAGTTTTGCATGCGTTAACAAAAGGTCATTATTTAAAATCCAAATAACAACATTTTTTAAGAACTGTATCAAGTTGAACGGTGATCATTAAATTTTTCAAAATACGGAAAAAATATATATAATTATTGCATACTGATATTAATTTGTAGTAAAAATCCACTATTTTTCAATAATATATCAGATTTAATTAGCAAATGTTCAATATGAATTACCGATTTCTTTTTTAACTCTTTCAGATCCAATGTCCCTTGGAATGGACATATAAAAAAATGTAAAAATGAAAAAATAAATTACTACGATTTGTATTGAAATTATGTATTGATTAATTTTAATTAGTGTAAGAAAATGTATAAATCTAGTTGTGTACGAATATATTTTTATGAAAAACACGAATTTAATTTAATTTAATTCAGATTTAAAAGGTTGATAAAATATATACATTGTTTCAAATGAATGTAAAAATTTCAGTAGTACGAGGTACTAAAAAAGAAACTTTTATCATAAAAAGTAATAAAGATTTTATATTTATTATTGCGACAATACAGCACTGTGTAACGTTCAATCTATAAACGTGTTATATACAGCTGTGATTGCATTTTAAAAATATTTAGAAGCAAGGGCTGATTCAACCTGGAGATTAGAAGCGCCGAACCAGGCAAATAAACTCGAATGCCACAAGGTGCCTTATGTCAGTCTATCTTCGTAAAGCTTTACGTTAAATTATTAAGGCGCATCGCTTATTTTACAAAAGAGTTTGCTCCTCTGTGCTTTTCATTGCGAAATTACGTTTGAAACGCACTTACCGACGTTTGTCGAGGTTTGAATGTGAGAAGACAATTTTTAACAGCTATTAAAATTTAGTGGGAGAATGAAATTAAGGATGAGTGATTGAGGAAATGCGATCCATGATTTTTTGTTTGTTTATTAATGCAAAAATGGATTTTGGAAAATTATAGATGCTTTGATATTATAAGTGATTACTGAATTAATCGCCGATATTTTCAAGATACTTATACTGATATATATTATTCTTTAACACGATGAGATATTCGACAATTCACAATTGTAAATTTAATCTTTGTCTTTAGAGTATAAACATCTGTATGCTGATAAAATAAATATTATTCTATAATAAAGACTTGCTAATTATTGCTTTTTCATTTAAAATATTTCTGTTATTGTATTTCATTTATATTCAGAGCATTGCTGTAATTAGTTTTCAATTACATTACATTTTCAAAAAAATAGTAAATAAAAAAAATAATAAAAATGTAAATAAATAGTAAATAAAGTATTATTACTTAATGAAATTGATTAAGTAATAAATTTATTAAGCAATAAATAAAGTAGTATTACTTAATCAATTTAAGTAATAATACTTTGTTATTAAGTTTAAAAAATTAAATAACATAAATGAAGTGTATAATTATTATCGATTGAGGTACATCTAGTGTTCGGCAGCTCTTACCTTCGGGGATGCTCCGAGAGCAGCCCGACGACGACCCGCACCTCGAGTCGCCGCGGCCCGTTACAACGCGAGAGGCTTCGCCGCTTCTCGCTTTGATGAGACGATGATTCGTGTGTGCGCGCGTTTGCACTCACTGCTACGCGCCGCTCTGACCGCTTCGTCGCGATCGTACTCCTGCGCGGAGAGTGACGGTATCCGGGGCTCATATGCAGGGGTAGCGCGAAATAATCAAACGAGAGTTGAACTAGATAAAACAAGGGAGAGTTTATTCTCTCTAGCAATAAGCGAAAATACAAAAAGAATTTATCGCGAAGATGTTAGCGTGAGCATACCCTCCGCGGGCGACTCTGACTCGCGGAGACACGTGAGATTCCGAGTCGGAATCTTCACGCGTCACAAGATATTCAATAAATTTGTTGCCGCTTAAACAGCGCTAAAGAAAAAAATAACGTTAAATATAATACTTCATTCCGCAAAAAAATGCTTCGAAAAATTTCACCCGTAATTGATTTTCCTGAAAAGAAATTTTAAATTAATGAAACTTTAATAAGGAGATTTGGTCTTTATTACAAAGTAATCGGATCTTGCAAAATGTGAAACCTTGATAAATAGCGTTATTTGCTAATACGATGGATGGTAAAAGTATAAACAAATAGATATTGTTTTTTTTTCAGTTATTTATTTACAATCACGCCTCCCTTCACGGGTATAAGCGATTAAAATATACATTAACAATTGTTTGGACATTACAGTTTATAATAATAATTGAATTTTCTTTAAAGATGTACATATAAGATAATAACTACATACTAAGACTAAATACATTATTTTATTTTTGATTTATTGAGTAATAACTACTAAGCAAAAACTTCATCGTCCCTATATTAATTAATTTAAAACATACATGTAGCACATAAAAATAGGAGTTAAAACGTTGGATTTAGCAAGTAAAAATCTCTTTTACATTTCACATAAAAAATACATATCTATCAAAAAAGAACTTCATAGAAACTTAAAAGATTATAAGACTTTATGCGATTATCGTACAAGAAAAAAAAGAATAAATAATTAGCTTTATGGAAAAAAAGAAACTGTAAAAGAAACTTGTTGGGTAGGATCAACAGTTACAAACCCCCATCTAGTACTAGAAGTAAACCTTCAGTATATGTCTAATATTTCAGGAATTATAGTCCTGGCACTAAAGGACTCCAGAGTACAGGAAACTATTATTTCATAAGAAAGGAAAGTATCCACCGTCAAAATAATTAGAGATACATCAATAAGACAGAAATCTGGACTGGACGATATAGTCGAATTATTATCAATCCCGGACCGATAGATGTCGGGATTTGGACAACTTTTTAGCCTAATTAGACGCTTTTTATCGAATCCTTATATTAGCGCTATTGCCTTAGTAAAAGGACAAGAAAGTGTTTTTATATAAACTTACGGAATTCAGACTACTGAGGTAAGTAGTAGTAGGAAAGTAAGGCGGGTTTTTGGATCAATACCTGTAAAATAAATATAATTAATTCCGCATGAGTGCTCAGATTATTGACGCATGAGTGATTCGATTATCGACGCATGAGTGCTTCGATTATTGACACATGAGTTACTCAGTTGCTAATTAGTGATACACATATGAGTAAGTACACGCGAGCACGAATTAACAGAAATAATGAAGATGTGTTTCTGTATCTTCCAAAACGTATCAGTATGTTTTTAATAAATAATACACAAAATTTTCGAATGGTAATTAAAAAAAGAAAGACTAAAATTCATACACGAAGGAGTATATATGTGTATATTTAAAAAATAAAGGACCCCGCACAAAACTTGTGGGTTTTGGTTCCCGGTGAAATTGGCTGAATTTTTGGTATACTATACTTCAAGATCCCCTGATCAAAAGTGTCCACAGGCACAAAGTGCCGAGATATAGGAGATTAAAAATCTAAAATTGCAATACGTAGTATATCTATGTATGTCTGTAGAAAAAAATTAAATAGACTATAACTAAAAAACTGGGTATTTTTGGATTTTGACCCATAGACACTTTCGATTCAAGACATCGCAACTACATCATACTATATTTCTAACCAATTAAGCCAAGACTACAAACACTATCGTTATGGATCTAGTATATATCTCGAGAACTATTCATTTTGAGACTTTGTGCCTATGGACACTTTTGATCAGAGGATCTTGAAGTATAGTATACCAAAAATTCAGCCTATTTCACTGGGAACCAAAACCCGTAAATATTGTGCGGGGTCCTTTAAAATAATTAAAATAAATTTAAAATAATAAATTTAAAATGTAAAAATTATATGTTTACATTTTTGCAGCTATTGAAAACAAAAACATGTGACGTATCACGATTCTCCTTTCTGTTTTTTTTATTTTTATCCTTTATTAATTGATTTAGCAACTTCTAAAGAAATAATTGATGATTTTTAATAGCTAAGTTAATAGATAATTAGTAGTAAAAACCGCTACACTATAAGTACGTGCTAAACGATATTGCGAAACATTTTTATTGTAAAGTTAAGATATTGTTAAATTTTTTTTTTTTTTTTTTTTTAAGTTAAGCTACGACGTCAACTGTAAGCGCCGAAAACTGTTAATCTTTTTATAACTAGTAAACAAAATATCAGATGATCTTGCCTGGAGAGCTGCCTAGCAACAAAATTATATCTAAGTAAACAGTGCGCTCTCCGAAAAACGAGATTTCCAAAGATATAAAAAGAGGAGATTTTTCCTCTTGCTCTTCTTCGGGACCAGCTTGTTCGAGGATTAACATTATTAAAACTTTTACATTTTATATTGAAAAACCCGTGTCGAGCGGGCCAGGTGTCATCGTCGTGCATTATTCATAAATTTATTATATGAGTATTACCCCTTCTTCTCCGAGTCACCGCTCGTAACGAGATTTAGCATCGCACAAGCTAAGCCTAGTTACAGGCCAGTACTTTTCGGTAGTTCGTCGGTTTTAATTTAAATTCGAGTCGAGTGTGGCACGTGCCGTCGTCTTCATTTCTCAGTTAGTTGCGAATTTTATATTTTACTTCTCTTATTCTAAACTTTGAATATCGAGTCGAGTGTGCCGGGTGCCGTCGTGTGCTATTTCGAGTGTTACCAACAATATTTGTAATATTTTTCGCATTACTATAAATTGAATAAATATGCAATTAATTAAAATTTAATTCTGAGTGATACAAATCATTTATACATTTCCTGTCCAAGCGAGAGAAGCAGGCAAGGTAAGATTTTATATTAATAAATAATATTATTTTCAAAGAATATATATATTTCCAGACAAAAGTTCTCGAGCCTGGCCGAATTTCACACCCCTTTTCCTGCCTTCTCAAAACCACGCAACCAAGTCTCTAAGCGCAAGTCGCTCGGCGCTAAGAACAATTTGAAATTAAGTATTATAGCTTAAAATCAAATCAAATAATTATTCGAAATTTGATTATTAAAACATGAGTGAACGTGACAATTGAGATATCAATTAGAGTAAATTACTCTCACTTGAATGAATATTAAATTACGCAAAAATTTCTTTATATTTCGTAAAGATACACAGAAGATCTTTTCTCGGTGGAGGCTTCTAATAAATGATCGGAGACAGCTCATCATAAAAGAAATTTTACAATTTTTATTAAAGAATTTTATAAAAATATTTTAAATGTATTAACATATTTTAATTAACATTTTAAAAAGTGTATAAATTATTTTACAGAGGTAAAATAGCTAGAAGTAAACCTGTGATTCAAAGATTTTCCAACAAAGTATATATCGACATATTTACTATTTAGATGATAATATTGATGACAGAGATGGTGAGTAAATTAATAAAAATTAGTTGTTTATTTTTAAATTTAGTTTTAAAAAATATGAAATTTTAATTTTTAATTTATTAGCTGGTATTTCATGACTGTAATATAACATGATCTGGCAAAGGTGCATCTGGATCTTTAATTATATGATCTTCTTGATAACGTTTCATTTTGCGAAAAAGACTAAGCAATGCTTCTTTGCGTGAACGCAACTGACACCATTTAGCATCAAGATACAAAAGAGTACAACATTCCGACGATTAATGAATGACATAATATGAAGATCGTTAGAGATGATCCAAAGCAGCTTGCTGTTGACTGTTGTTTTTTCTTAGATATTTCTCTTTCAAGCTTGATTCGAAGTTGAGACCAATGGAATACTGGAGTTCTTCTAGGGCGACGAAGTAAGAGCGACCAAACCACAGCGACAGAGACCCAGCCCTTCTCCTGAAGCTAAGTAGGCCATAATCCATTGCCGCCCCCCCCCCCTCCGGTGCTACTATCAAAATCCTTTTATACTTAGTTGAATTATCGGCCGTTTTCGGATAAGTTGCGCGCCGTTTCGTAGCACTTACTAGCTGAGATGTTTTAAATGACTTTCCCAATGTTTGTTATTAGCGTCTCTCTTCACATTACAAGCTTCCTTGTAGAATTTTCTGGATTGTAGCTCTTCGTAGTAATAAAAAAAGTTACGATCTAGTCATTTTTTTTTTATTTCACGACGCGACTGATTTTTTACGCTAAGTCGCATGTACTATATACTTTTTTCATCAACTAACAGAAATGTTAGTTGATTAAGAAAATTAGAAGAAAAAAAAAATAGAAGCAAATTGCGCGTGCAGGCCACTATAAAAACCCGCGCATTTCGCACTTCTTCGCCTTTCGCATTTCGCAGTTCGCCCTTTGAGGTTGCCTGTGTAGTGAATAAAGTTTCAGTTCGTAAGTTATTCAATTTTACTAAAAAATCCTTCGCGAATGTCATATTCTAATAAACCATAACACTGTGGAACGTTTTTATAAATATTATCCGTGTTGAAGTGTTTTATTTAACGATAGTGCTTCTCTTCATATATTTTTATTCTTTATGTCATTTATTTCATATATCTTTAATCATTATAACTTTTATTTAGATTTATTTCAATTCATATATTTATAACACTTGTTTTAATTTCGATTCATTATTTCTTATATTTCATTTATTTTACTTATTTCAATTGTATACATCTTATATTTCTTTGAAATTGCTTATTCCATATATTTTTATAACATTTATTTCAATTCATTTAATTCGTATATTTCGTTTATCTTTATAATCATTTATTTCACGTATTATATGTATTTGTATTTTAATAATTCTTTATATTGTTTTTCCTTAGATAAAATATAATATTGAATATATCCGATGTCTCATTTCTATGTAACCGCGATCTAATTTTTATGAAGAAAATCTTGCGACGTGATTACAATCTTAGCAGTACGTTACACCTCCCTACCTGAATTATTCATAGTCCCTACGAATGGCAAGTTAATTAAAATAATCATTGTGTAACGTCCGGGCCTAATGCCCCTGCACGCACTAGACCGGCCGTACACATAGAAAGATAAACAGGCCACCGACCCGGCCGATGCCCCATTTTTGTTATTGTCCATTTTGGACATCCTTATGTATTGGTGGATATCGATATTGTTTAACGAATACTGGATTTTCGTCAGTGGTATTGATTGGGTGTTGTAGCACATTGGTTGCAGGCAATTTATCTCCAGGTAAGTGAAAGATAGATTGATAGTCCTTTATTATGCCGAGAACGTGTTCTTTTTCTTTGGAGTTGAGGTGATTTAGTCTCAAATTATCAATTATGCGGGTTAAACGATCCTTGCAGGGCGTTTCCGATTCGCTTGCTGAGCATGAGAAAAAGTCTTCAGATTCGTCTATGCATTCGAAGGGTTCTAATGTTTGAGGTGATATGGTTATTTCGGCGTCTTGTTCGTAAGCATTTATTGCCATAACGTAGCACTCACCCTTTTTGTTCTTTACTACTGCATCTCCAATAAAAATCTTTTCTGGAGTTTGAATGCGCGGGATATATCCTATGTATAAGTGAGGGCTATCTAATTGGATTTTTATAGAGGTTCGTGTACGTGCTTTCAAATAGTGTTTATTAGTTAAATTATTAATTTTCTTGGTTCGATTCTGTTGTTGGTCTGAAGGATGTTGATCTCGAAAATAAATGGGCCTTATAGGTCTAGACGCGGTAACGAGCGTGTTGTGATAAAATGAGATTTCTGCGGATTCTTGTTTCATAAAATCTACGCCAAGGATTCCTTGGGCGGGTATCGGAAGATTTTGTGTTATTACTTGAAACTTAATTGGCTTGTCGAAAAATGTGATTTCGGTTGATCCAGCAGTTGTTATACTATCATCTGTAATTCCAGTAACGGTCATTGCCTCATGTCCGGCAATAATGGTTCTTGGTCTCAAGGCACTTGCATGGATAATATTTATTTCTGATCCTGTGTCGATGAGAAAATTTGTAAAATTGTTTAATTCGGAAGCTCGGAGTAAGACGATGGGAATTTTTCCTCTGCCTGAGGCAGCGGTTGTAAGTCGTCCATTGTAAAGAACTTTACTGCTGCTGGACGCTGTGCTTGATTGCTGTTCGTCGGCGCGTCCTCTTGACGAACTGCTTTCGAGTTTAAATTTCTATTCTCGTTAACTTGAGGCTGTGTATTCATTGAGGCGGCGTATTGCATAGGGTATTGCGGGAATGTATATGGTATTGGGGGCATATATGGGTAGTTTAATGGCGGCTGGTAAACATTCGGCAAAAAGTGTTGTTGTCGATAATTGTTTTGCGAGCGATAATCAATTTGATTTGACCTAAAATTGTTGTAACGGTAATTTTGTTGACGGTCATTATTATAAAAATTTCCTTGCGCATTGTTTTCTTGGAATGAGGATCTTTGCTGAGGCCGTTGCATGTTTCTAGCATTTTGGTTCCAAGAGCTTGTATTTGTTTTAAATGCGTTATTATTCCTAGATGGTGGTCGTGAATTTTAAGAATTATTTCCTTGATTTCTCCAGAGTGCTATATGGGGTATATAAAGTGTTTTCTGGACAGGTCTTCCTTCTTCAGTCGCAAAAAGGACAGTCCCTTTCCTGTCGTAGTGTCCGATCATATCCCACTCGATTCTCTGAGCTATTCTAAGTGCGTCGGCCTTAGAATTCAGGAAAATCCATTACCCATATGTCGTGTGTTCTCCTTGTAAGTTCAAGACTTGTTGAAGTCCAGTCGTCATTTATCTCCGTAAGAACCCTTTTGTAAAAATGCTTATATGAAAAAGGGGGCCCTTTTGTTACACAATCGGGGCTTTTAAATTTTGAGGGACTTATTGCCGTTCGGAATGAAATTTCCTCAGCGGTTCAGAGGCGCGTCGGGAAAATCTTCTGCTTGTTTGCAGACGCGATAACTGGAGTTCAAAAAGTGGGCCTTCCTTCGGGGGGCCAGTCTGAATCTCGACCCAGAGAGAGAAAGGTCTTTTCCCGAATTTCCTTGTTTGAGTTGCTTGTATTTTGTTGTCGAGAAAAATGGAGAGCGTCTCTTATGTAAATATATTTTGTATTGTATTAATCACGGTTTATTTAATGTCTTTTTTTTTTAATTTTAATTTCTTTTTCTTTTTCCTTTTTCAGCTTCTTAATGATGCTGATTTGCTAGACCAGGTCGGGCGGGCCCTGGAGCCCACGCCTGTAAATGTAACCGGCTTCAGGGTGGAAGGCCGGAATTTTAGTATTTCCGCGGAGTGTCACGCGGAAGACTGGGATGATGACGACCCTGGGACGTGCCCGTGGTGCAGCCGGTCAAGAGGCGACTTGCCTCTTTTCCAAATCTTGATATCCGTGAACGTAGATTCAGGAATGTTGAACGTTTATCCGGACTCGAATTGTACGGAAAAATGAATGGTGTATGTGTGATTTTTTTTAACAAAAAAAAAATAAAAAAAAAATTTTAATTTTCTATTTTTTATTTTTAATCCCTTATTTCCCTTCCTAGTTATTTTAGAATTCCTTATCCTTGTGTTAAATTCTTAATTATTAATTTATTAAAATTTCTAAGAAATCTATTATTTTGTTTTATAAATTTTATCTAGTTTTGTAATGCCATTGGGCTATTCGGCACTTTATTACTTGATACCAAATATTTATTATTTTCTTTAAATTCTATTTAGTTATCATGAAAGTGTGCGCAAATGCCACACTATCTATTATAAGAAAGCTATTATCCTGTTTATACTTTATTAGGTTGTTACGTAAGTGTGCGCAATGCCCGCGTAAACCAACCTTTGTATTATTAATTTGTAAGAGGACTTTGAGTCCGTTTATTCAATAAATAAATAAAATTCGAAATTTGGTATGCCTTGTATTAAATGAATGTTTTCGGAATAGTTTTTATTACTTATTGTAGTAATTTTTACTGTGCTTTTTATTAAAATTTTATATTTTATAAAGTAGCTTAATTTTAAACAAGGCAAGGTCGCGAATTAATATCTTATTATATTCATACGGTTAATATTTCGTAA
>UCOM01003527.1:0-17266 GCA_900474385.1 Ormyrus pomaceus | reverse complement strand
TTTTTTATTCAATATACGTCAATATTTAACCAAAGTTTCAGAAAAATGACTGCTAAAAATTTTTAATGTGCGTAACTGTAAAATTTTACGTTACGTTCAATAAATTGTCTTGAATGATTAATAATTTTTAAGGAAAACACGCATTAAGTTCCCTACAAAATCGCGACGTCCCACGATTGTAGTGAGTTTTACGGTAAATTATATCGAAAAATTCTCTCAGTGAAGGAATATCAAAATTTGACTTCTTAATTTTTTTTTCAATTCATAAAAGTTAACTTTATAGCATATATCATTGCTTACGTAATCAGATGGTAGTTATAAGTCTGCTAAGAATTTTTTTTTAAAACTTTTATATCTTGGTATACAACTACCTTAAATGGCATACACATTTTTTACTGAAATAAAGAGCAAATATTTAATAGTATTGTCATTCAAGTTTTATTCAAATGTGAACTAAAATTATAGACTTTTCACTTGTCAGTTTCGTTGATGAGACGCATTAGAATTATGACTAAAAGGGTGAATATTTTATGACTTCACTTGAACAAAGAAAATGTTCTGCAGGCATCTTATTGCGTAATAATTAAGGGTCGGAGAAATTATCATATTAAATGCAGTCATTAGAAGCAGAGCACGAACGATACTGATAAATAGTACTATATAATATACACAATGGACGAGTTCTTTTAGTGCTTCAAAAGCAATTATCTTTGCGATGTAAATTAAGTTTTTAGTATTTGTTAAATGATTGTTTTCTCTGATCTTTTCATATATCTTAAAAGAGATATTTTTATTATAACCATAATTAATGAGTTTAATTTTATTTTAAGTAAATGCTGGTCCGTTAATATTATTTCATTTATTAATTAATAAAATCTATATAGGAAAAGTAATACAATTATAACTTATTTAATTTTGAAGAAAGCAATCAATTGCGTAATTCAATTCAATAATTAATAAATACGTGCCGGTATATATCAGAATCGATATTAATGCCACTAGAAGAATCTCTGGTTGCCTCAATAATTCAACGAGCATTTTCCCAATTCGCTGATTTCCGGGGCTAAAAAGATCGGCGCTAATGAACCACAGTCCGTCCGAATTCCGCGCCCCGGCTTTGATTCCATTAACTGAATTAATAAATTTTACGATCGTCGATTAATTCGCGGCCCCGTAAAAACGAAAGCCGCAAAGCTCTCTCTCCCGGGAGTCTATAAATCGGAGCTCGTTAATTTTCGGAGTAATGTATCAATTTACGCTTGTCGCTGCCTCGCTCCTTTCCCGCAGAAAACGCGCTTCGACCAATAAATGTTAAAGCGAGGCCGTAGATCAGCGTGAAAAAGCGCTTAATCAGTTGTCTCCGCGTGTGCCGTGTACGTATATATATATGTGCGCCCGAGCCGAGAGGGAGAAAGCGTTAGCCTCGGCCGTATTTTTGCCGCGGAAGTGTTAAACTCGAAGGGTGGACCGATCGCGGGGCGCGCGCTTTTTCCTTGAGGCGCTAAGCCACCCTCGGAAAACGGTTATATACGGCCGATAACTCTTCGCGTAATTTAGGGAAGATCGCGGCGCTGCGCCCATTAATTTTCCAAGCCGCACGGAATCCATAGGTTTCCAGGCGCGAGACGAGGAGAGAAAGAGAGAGGGAGCACGTGCGCCGATTAATCGGCCGCGGTGCGTCGATTGACGTTTTATTGCTCTCTATCTGGTAATCGCGGCTAACCTATTCATCGGCCCCTGGATTAATGAAAGGTCTTAACTCTGAAATATGTTGCATCTGCTACTTTCATTTTCATTTTACGAATCAGTCGAAAATTACAAGGTCGACTAGCTTGATCTTTTGGTTGGTTCGTTAATTTTTTAATGAAAAAAAATCTATACGTGGAGCATTCTTTGCTGATGAACGGTATTAGCGGCTGCACGCAATACTTCCGCGGAATAATTAAATTTTGTTAATCTGTTTTAAAGCTAATTAAAAAAATGAATAAAACGTTTCGAGTGTAAAATTACAAACTGTCAATTATGATATTTAATAATTATTTCCTTTTCGAAAAAAAAATAAATTTGAAACCTTGACAGTTTAATTGCCACCAAGTACGTGCAAAGGGGAAATAATTATGAAAATTTCCTTTTAAAAGTCACGCTTATAAAATATATGCGGCAGATGCGAGGAGGCAGCGAAGCCTGGCATTTTCATTTAATTTGTCAATTTATAAAAAATAAGCAAAGTCAACATGCACGTTATCAAAGAGCGCATATAACCGCAATCGAGGGAAAGAGGCAACATATTTATCAGGGCTCATACACGAAGCATAATAATTCAGCCAAGTGTTTTTGGCAGAATCGGCCACGCGAGAGCGCACCTGCATACAATTTTCTCCGCGGACGCGTATAAAAAACGTCGCCGCCCGGCCGAAGCGTTATACGCGCCGCATTGTAATGATCATTCATCTACCGCGAAACAAAGCTCTTATCTTTTCCTATCCATATTCCGCAGATGACTTAATCGCCTGCAGGGTTAAAGGCGCAAAATGCTCTCTTTCTCTATATCTCCCTCGGTTCTATTCTCTCTTGGGTTACATAATTAACAGTTTAACGCCTTGCCATTATCCAGTTCGCCCGGCTGAAACCTTTGCCGTAATGAAGTCCGGCGTTGGATCAAAAGCCCAGCTGAGCTCGCACTGAATTACTCTCGCGGTCCTTTAATTTCCGCACTTCTATTTCGCGGAAAATTGCTAACCGATGTGATCGAGTCGCGAGATTGTCCCGCGCACAGTTTCGATAAACTTCCAGACGCTTTACCTATCAATTTATAAGTTAAATTGCACGGTCATTATTGACGTTCGGTTGGAAATTCGCTCGTGAAAAATTCTTATTAACCAAGTTTAATTGAAAATCGGCCCTACATATTGCCTGGGCTAAATAAATCAATGCTCTCCTAATAATTATATGACATCCAGTCATTACCACACGTATACCCAACATTAGATTAGTACAAACACGTAGAGACCATAATTTATTGCTCCTCGGGCGTAATTTCGAGCTCCGAAAAAGTCAAGCCAGCCCAAAAAAGGCCTCGTAAACGTCGATCGATCTTTGCCTCGGCGGCAATATCTCGTATTAAAAACGCAATTCGTGGGTGAGCCTTAATAAAGGGGGGAACGCCGCCTGCTGCGTCCCCGTGAAAACGGGGTCAAAATAGGTAAAAAGCCAACTAGCCAAGAGAGAGAGGGAGGGAGGGAGTCTCGCGTGATCGGGCGCGATTTAATGGCCCCTGCGGGCTCTCTCGCACAAGTCGGCGAGCCAAAAATTCGAGCGAATTAGCCGGAGAGCGGCGGCGGACTACCGCGGCGCAGGTGCGGCCGGCGCGAGTCGCACCTGCTGCGCACGCGCGCGCGCGCGATATTCCGGCTAATAATCCCAAGGCCTGTGGGCCTCGTGGCCGGAAGTTTTTTCGTTCCGATCGCCGAGAGAGAGAGAGAGAGAGAGTCGCGCGCTCCTCGCGTTTCGGCAAATTTCTCGCGCTAACCGTGGAGCGCGCGGCGGCGGCGGCCGGCGCCACTCTCATGAAACTTTCATGAGGCGCCCCGCGCCGAAGACGTCACTCCCAGCTGCTCCTCCCGGGCTCGCCGAGGAGTTACGATGCCGTACGAACGTTTGCCTTTCAATTTGTGGCCGGCCTATTTGCGCACTTGGTCTTGCTGTTTTATTCGAGGAAAATTATCGCTAATGCTCGCTAAGAGATTGAAAGTGGGTCTGGAAAATTTTCGGAACGCGGACGGAATCGGAAATTCTAATTTGTACATACATTTCCGCCTCGGACTGAAATAATTAATCGCCCTCGTTCCTTGCTACTTGTATCCTTGAAATCTTAAAAACAACAAGGTTCCTAAAAGAACGAAGCCCTGAACCGCTAGATTCTGACAGCGTCTGAGATTCACATTTGGGATAGGCGAGCTCGCGCTCAAAAGCAGTAGCTAATCTAAGAAAGATTGTGTACACTCGCCGCTTCGGCGTGCGGGATTAGCGTATCTGACTACAGGCGGCTTTGCAGGATTTAGCGTCGATAATGCGAGGAGATAGGCGCGGACCTCGGGATTATTCTATAACCGATATGAATTATTTATGCCCCGCGCCGCGCTCGTCTTTCTTTCAGGCATTGGGCAAGAGGAGGGCATAAAAATCCATTGAACGTGCCTCCTCGCGGTGGCGATTAACCGTTGCGTTACACTCGCGGCGGCGGGGAATTAGAAAAGTGAAATTGCGAGAAAAGAATAATGGCGCGGGGATTAGCATGTAATTTTTCTTAGGAACTCCCCGATCATAAAGCTCGAGCGAGAGCGAGTGTCTATCCGGCACTTTCACTCCTTTTGCGATTGTCGCGAGCGCGTGTACTATACGTGCGTGTGCGTATAGCTGTTTTCAAATTTTCCGAACACCTGCTTTCTTTAATAGCCGAGTGCCCATGTACGAGTTGTATAGGCTCGCAGGATGCAAGACGCGCTGACACGCGAAATTTCTTAATCGTTTCGAGGAAATTTTTATGAAATGTCTAAGGGTGTGCGAGAGCGATGCCTTTTTCATGCTAATAAATTTGGACGTCGTAAGTAAGTCGTTAAGTTCCTTGACCGGCGCCTTTGCCGTATGATAAACGAGTATTATTTTTTAATGCGCATAAAAACTGCGATCCCATAACTGAATAATGAGCGAGAAAATTGCACGTTGCGAAAGTATTGAATGGCCTGGTATTTAAGATCAAATAAGAATGTTTCAGAGACATTTGTTCCTTCTGCTCTATATAAGGAAAGGTATTTCAAGTATTTAGTATTAAATTTCTTGAAGAGCATTTTAAATTAATCACGCGGATAATATACGATAGCCATTGTAGTATAGGCAGTAGATGTATTTCTTTTTTTACTTGTAATGTAAAATACAGTTTTAATTTTTTTCGAATTACGTTTTAAAAACCATTATGCTGTTTCGTTCGACATCTGTTACGCTTCCTGTGAGAATTTAGCCAAATAATTATGCGCGAATTCTTTTTTTAATTAAAGGGCCAATTGCGGTTTGATATTTGTAATTCCTTACCTGCGACATTAATATTATTTGTTTCTTTTGCTGAATTACCCATAATTATACAGAAAACTTAAAAAAACCCTACATATATTAGATAAATTTAATAATAATTTAATAATATTACTTCGCAACCGTGTTATATATAAATAACACGGAATATTTATTTCTATTTTTATTTTACAGTTTATCTTATTTTAGATTTAGCTTTAGTTTATGTACACCAGACCTATGTACAGGTAACTTTGATTACCTCTATAGGATGCTTGTTTCCGAATTATATGTATTGTATAATGTGATGTAAACTTGCATGCTTTGTTTTTGGACTCCGATTAAATAAATAAATAAATAAATAAATTTTTATTTAGAGTTATAATACACAAGTATAAGGGTACGCACACATATTATATGTACAAGTAAAAGTACGGACATCGCCATTAAAAAATCTTTGAAAAACGTCCAAACTTTGAAAACGATCGAAAGAAGATAAATGATGCTACTTTATGCAACAAGAAACAAGCATCAATTTCCATAAATAGCATGGATTCACAAAATGCCCGATGTTGACTAATAGTTTAGCTCGATGATCCCCGAAAACCTCCGGCAAATTGTCATTTAAAACGCAGAAGCTGGCCTTAAAGGCCCAAAGTAATAAATATCCTCATTATTCTAGCCAGCGGTCGTGGGTGAAAAGGGAAAGGTCCTGAGCGCAGGTCAAACCCCGAGCCAGCCTATTACCAGAGGGTACAAAACGAGAGTAGCCGGTGTCCGTTACAATAGAAATTCCCGAAATTCGCCGGGCAGTCTTCGGGGCTCACTAATGGGCCGTTTACACGGTACCTGCGACAGCGATCCTTAATCTGAAAAGCGAGCGAAACCGCAGCATATCGACAGGCCGGAAAACGCCAGCTCGGCCGTTACTTTTCCAGGTGGAAAATGAGGGAAAGAGTTGCTTGTATTATGTGCGGCCGCGGCATTAGCGTTACTTACCGTCTACGCGCGGCAGGTGTATCGACTGGGTAGCTAGACGAGCTCTCTCTCTCTCTCTCTCTCTCTCTCTCTCTCTCGCTTTATTAACGGTCTCGAGAAAATTCATCGCCTCTAATTCCTACAATAAAGGCTCGGCGCGCATTTCGCACACTCGCACGCAGGCCCGTATATACAGACGCATACAGCCAGGCAGGTTCCATTGCCGGGCTTCCCCACTTTCCCGCTTATCGCGCCGGTGGCAGTAAAGAGGGCTTATGCACTTTCTAATAAACTTCTTTGAAAAGCTCCCGGGCGCTTAATCGATTTTGCTATTACATCACGGGGGCCTAGTTGAAATTTATTAGGATAATCGCCGGTTTGTAAGCACCCGCACGCTCTTTTATAAGCGCCGCGCCGAGATTGCGGAGTCGCGCGCGCGGCTCTGATGTATGTATTTTTTCTGGACGGCCCGCTATTTTCGTTGCGGGAGCATCTGGTCCGGTATTTCCTTTCGGTGCTGCTGCTGCCGCCGCCGCCGCCGCTTTTTTTTTCTCTTATTTCGGGATTTCTATTGGAAAGGTTGGATTAAATGCTGCCAGGTACTATGATGCCCTCGGTTTCGGAAAGTTGGAGACGATGAGTCATGCGAGGCACGCGTATTATTTCGATGGCTCCTCGTTCTTTTTGTCGATGCCCCGATGCCACGTAGTTTCTTATCTGGAACGGAACAAAACCGATAATTATATTTTCAGGGTGTAATTTTTATCGATAATTTAATGTGCGTTATTAATTTATTAATAAATTGTATAAATAATGCATGAGTTGTTTAATAAATTATATTAAAAGCATTTAACAACGTGTTTCAATGAAATTTCGTTAAAAAAAGTGTATCAAATATAGAAATAGAATATAAAAGAATATAGAACATGGAGATTAAACTGTAATAATTTTCATCGCCTTTTAAAACATATGCAATTTTAAAAACTTTTTATTTTGAAAATTGCTAAAATTTAATAGTAACCTTCTTTAAATTTCCAGGAGCACTTTATTAAGGAAACTGAATTTTTTACGACGCAGCTGCGAATAATACCAAACCGAAATACACTTCTGTTGCCAGCTGAATTTCGATGAAACTCAAACTGTCAAATATTTCGAAGAGTTTATTTGAAAAATTAATTGATAGTTTAGGTTAAACTGAAGTATGGCCCCGCCATATGGTTCTCCATACGGACGAGCGGCCAGTCAGGAACCTGACATTCCCCGAAAAAATACGAAGATGTGGTGATTCACAAAATCGATACGAGACGAGCAACTGTAAAAATATAAAATTCTTCAATTTAAAAAAAAAAAAAAACGGCATCTTCGCCGTATATTAAAGTAGGAATGTATTCAAGTCAGAAATGCGAAAGAGACGATTCGCGAGAACAAATGACCCCTGGAGGATTGCCGAAAGAGAGCCGCCACACCCATCGCTCCCGAGTCTCCTTTACAAGCGCCGCGCGCTCCGTCCGCTCCGTGTGTCTCCATTAATTTGAGTGCAGGAGGCCCCCGATGCACGGTCACGAAGTGCCCCGTATACTTGCACCTTCGACAGTCGAGCGCGAGGCGTGAATCTTATCTACGGACAGATGCACATCTCAATCTTTTCAGTTTATTCAACGGCTCGCCTCTCGCGAACTATCGTATATACGCCGCGCTTTTCTTTAACGCGGCTCTCGAGTGCAGTGCGTGCCACACCTAACGAATCACGCGAGGTAATAAAAAAGGAAAAAAAAAAGAAGGAAAAAAGCCCAGAGGGGGAAGGAAATTCTATACTTTCTTGCGTGCGCGCTCCGATTATCTGGACGCGAGTAAGCGAGAGAGAGAGAGAGAGAGAGAGCGAGAGAGAGCTCCGCGCGCGACATATACTCGAATTCTCCGGGCGGGCTTTTTTCTTTCCTGCTCTTTCGGCCGCGCCGACATCTGCCCCGACGTTGCGCCTTTCGAAGGCGCCGTATTAACGAGACGTGTAATAAGGATATATAAATTTTTTTTTTCTTTCCTCTCCCTTCCTTCTCAGAAGTGTTACCATTTTTCCGAGCGCGAACGCGAGCGAGGCGGGTTTCTTTTCCTTTCGCTCGTCGAGAGCCAGATAGAATCTGATCGTTCAAGGATAGGGTGGAGTTTTGAGTTCCTCTTTCTTCGTAAGTCGATGTGTACGATAGGATGTCAAAAACGCTTTTGCTCCGGATTATAGACTTCGGGAGGAAAGTTTCTAAGGAGTTTTGGCACTAAGTTTTGTTCCCTGATCGATTGAAAAGATTATAGAGTGCGTATATCCAAACGGTCTCCGGCGACGGTCAGCTGTTGTCAGCCTTGCTGCGGAAAGAAGAGCATTTTTTTTCTTTTTTTGTCAAAATACGTTAAACCTACCTTAATTACATAATTTAATCAAGCACTTTCTAGTCCGCCTAAAAACGTCCGAAAACCAGTTTAAATGGCCCTCTCCGCATTCTGACGCCGAGGAGAGGAAACATAATTTGTAAAAATTGTTATCTCGATGTAAACTAAAAGCTCATGAATATTGAGGGAAAAGTGTCGTTACGTGACCGTCAGGCCGGGCCGCATCGTGAATAAATTATCCCATTATCAGCCCCCAAAATAGGAGCGCACCGCGCGGCCTCGGCGGCTTCGTAGACGGACAAAAACGCGAAATCGATCTACACTTATAGGAGAGAGAGAGACCGGACCCGCAAAAAAAAAGGCCGCGCGTTCGCTTCCTTCTTTTTTCGGGGCCCCGCGCGCGCTCGCGTCGACGTAAATCATATGTCTATTAGTTATTAGTCGTCAGATGGCTGCGGGAGTTTTCTTATATAGGTTTTTTACGCCGGGCTGGGAGAGCGCGTGCGCGCCCAGCCGGACGATTTTGAATGGCCAAGCGCAAGAGAGGCGGCGAGTCTGTAATTTGCGTTACGAAATAATTACGGCTTTAATTCGCGAACGAGCACGTTTGCGGCCGATGCAGAAGTATGATTACCGAGAATTACGTATGCCTATACCTTTTTCTTTTTTTTTTCTTTTTTTTTTTACTCCCGGCAGAAAGAGACGGATCCGATTCGAGAGCCCGCGCAAAATACTAGAAATTTAGGTGTAAAGGCCTATTTTAGGCTTGACGCCGTCCAGTCGATATTCCCGGCGCATAACCGTCGTACGGACTTTTGCCGAAATATCCAACTCGGAGAGGATATTAACGGTTGCAAATAATATACATCGCCGGCTAAGCGAGGCTATTATGCTCTGCGAATGTTTTAAACATTTTCTTGAAATGTTAATCTTCGTGTATTATTTGTCCATCAAAATGTTGTAATTTGACTGTATTTAACTGTATTTCAAGTATACTGAAATATTAAATATTGATTTAGAACCACACATATTAATTTAACGGTAGTTCTTGCAATATCGATATTTGCATTCATTGCACATATAGAGTCTGCAGGAAATAATCTGCAATAAATTAATTTATTCAACGAGACCAATACAATTTGCGACCTTGACAATTTAATCAAAATAATTTTTTAGCCTCGACGTAAAAGTAAGTTACTCAATGAATTTCCAAGAAAAATAAAGCTGCAAGAGTCGCGCTTTGATGGAATAAAATAATATTTTAACTTTGTTCCGTCCGCCATTAAACCTCTGCATTAGACGAGCGCGCCCGAACATAAACCCGCCAGAAAAAGGGAAAAAGGGCTGCTATTTCGGCAGTAGTTTTTTCATCGCCGCCGCCGCGCGCGACACGCGCATTAATTTTACGTCATTGAACACACCGGGGGCCTCCTTTGGAGTCGGGCGGGCGAACGAGACGACAAGTTAACGCGAGCGCGAGAGCTCGCCCGTACACAGGCCGTGAGAGGGAGGCTTATATACCTTCGAAAGTAAACCGAGCATGAACGGGCCGAAAATAGAATGTGCAGCGCGACGGAGGCGCCGATGACTCGACCGCATAACCCGACCGGCCGGGGGCCCTTTGAGCAGCAACTCCGCGGCCGCCGCCGCCTTTTTTCCTTCCTTCCTTCCTTCCGTCCTCGCGCTCCTTTCTTTCTCCCGCGCGCGGTGAGCGAGAGAAAAGCCGGCGGCGGCGGCCCGCCGCGGGGAAAAGGAGAGCGCGCGCGTAAATCCAGCGACGATCTTCCCGCCAAAGAGATATCTGTTGCGCATGTGTGGGTCTGTGGAGCGCGAGAGTTTTACCGCCGCCGCCGCCGTCCAAAAACAGTTTCTAAATAAGCCACCGAGCGGCTCGTTACTCAACCGAACAGAGGCGCGTTTACTTTTACGGCCGCTGAAAAAGAGTTTTCATTCTCGCACGAGGGGGAGGGCAACGACGACGAGGCCCCAGTTCCGGGAGATATAAATTTCATTCCCGATTGGAGGAACGCGAGTTTTCAACGCGAAGCGAGTCTTCTTCGGATGTTAGCTTTGAAATGGAGATCCATATAAATTACGCTAAAATGTGAGCCCAAGCGTAGAGATTTATTCGAAGCGGCGCACATTTTTTAAAAAACTTGTGTACTTGGAAATTATTTCTAATTAATTGCTTCTAAAAATCGTGTCTTTCAAGTCCAAATGTATATCTGTACCGTCCGCAGCTTTTACTCCGAAAAAAACGAAACTCAGCCCCTTAAGCCATGGGAACAAGTTAATTTTCTGCCGCAGATTATTCAGCCGCACGGCGATGTTTGCGCTCGGGAATATAGACGTTTCGTGGCCTGCCTCCTAGTCCATTCACACTTTCGCCATTCTTGTCGAGACCGAAAATATTTCCAGCGCCCGCCGCGCGCGGCCGATGATTTATAATCTTTTTTGCACCGTCGCCGCGCGGCGCGACTTCCACAATCATATACGCGCGAGAAGGAAATAAAAGCAATTGGCTGACTCGTTTCCTGAATCCATTTATCACCGATTCGACTTATCGAGCGCGACATGTGCCCGAGCGGCAAAATATTTATACGAGCTCCTGATTAATTAATCTCTCCCGCTTACAAAGCCGCGCGCCGGCCTTTCCACATTTCAGCGAATCTACGATGAGTCCTTCGAAAAGTCTATTTGCGGCTGTCGATGGAAATATTAAAACGTCATTTGTCGAAACGGCCATTAAAAAAAAAAAAGACGCGGGGCCCGGGGTCCCGTGAAAGGAATATGAAAGATCACGAAATTAATGCCGAATTCATCACGCTCGATTTCGGCCGCGCCGAGGCTTTCCCATGGCTCCCTCGCGTACGCGCGGCTATTGTGCGCGCCGATCCGCTCGTCGATTCAGTGGCCGAGAAAAGTGGCGTGACGATCTCCCGAATATCTTTAATTATACGGCCGAGATTTTTGAAAATTCAGCAAACGTATCTATCATCTGGATCTCCCAAGAGGAAGAGAGAGACGGAGAGAGAGCGAGAATTCTATTGAATCGGTCTCTCTCGCAGGAAATCCCCGATTTTTCCGTCTCGATCCTCTCTTCTGTGTGTGTGTGTGTGTGCCCGAGGAAAAAAGAGAGCGGCTCGCCTACTTTGGATTCTGCGTGGAAACTGCGCTCTCGTTCTCTACCTGTCACCTTTCAATAGGCGGCTTCAGAAAAAAAAAAAGAAAAAAAAAGACTCGGGCTTTCGAGCTTCTCCAAAGACGTGTCTACCTGATTTGGAAAAGCGAAGTGACAGAGGGACCGAGGAGGTCTCGTTAATTTTTGTTTCCCTCCGCCTCGTACGGCTGTTGCGTCGCCGTGCAGGCCTGGACGTGTATCCTCTTTGCAGTTCAGCGCTGTGTAAGTAAAGTTTTTGTGCGAGTGCGCCGGCAGAATTTGATCGCCTCGCTGCAGGCCGCCGGAGAGAGAGAGAGAGAGATGGAAAAAACGAGCTTATGTTTCGACATACGATCCTGCCCTCGAGGAGATTGAGAGACTTAGGTTTTTTGGCGGAGAAAAGGAAAGGAAAATATGAAAGAAAACGAGAGGCTAAAAGTTCCCGGAGCCTGATTCGACGAGGTGATTAAGCAAGAATAATACAACTAATTTTCGGCTATTCAATTTTCGGAAAATGCCCGAGTGCTCGGGCGGCAATTTTCTTCGTTTCGTTTTAAATTTCAGTTTAAATTTCCACCTGGATTTTAAACTATATACCGTATAAAAAATCACATTTTTATGCAAAAAGTTAAATAAATTAATTAATTGAATCGTATAATTTTACCGCTTACATTTTAGCGTGCAGAATTTGCTTAGCACACCATACACGTCAATAACATTTTTCTTCCTTACTCTCTCAGCTTATACAAATCCATCCAAAGGGTATAATTATGTTACATTAATTACAGCGGAGAATGCCTAATCTCGCCTAAATATTAAAAGAGCCACAGGAGAGGAGAGATAAAAATTAAATTGATAAATCTCCTAATTATAGCGAGCTGAAAATTATCTCGTCCAATCGCGCAAAAAACTCCGGCGAAAACAAATGGGAGCCATTCCGCGCGAAACGACGACATCAGTGTTTTTGCGACCGGGCAAAGGGAGATAAAAGAAATTAGCTCGTGATTTGTCAGCTCGGCGCATCGCGTCCAGGCCCTCCCCGATTAAAAGAATCGAATTGATTAGCATTTCCCAAATGTATATAAGATGCGACCGAGCTCCCTTCGCAGTAATTACGTCCAGATATGATCGCATGAGAAATTCTCCTAATGATGCCCAGTCCGCATAGTGGCCCGGCCGTTACTTCGTATACACATATATACATCCACCAGCCTAACCCCATAATCTTTTCGGATACTGGTTTATTTTGTGTGCTCGTGTGTTGTATTTACAGGTACGCGGGCCCCGGACTCAGGTAGACCGCCGAGCAGCCACCTTTTAGGCTCTAGCTTGGCAAGTTTCTTGCTGGTTCCTTTGGAGCGCCGGGTTCTAGAACGATAAAATTCAGCTGCTGTCGGAAGAAATCTGTCGCTCTTGGCCTCAATATTTTTAATACATATAAATTAAGGATCGTTTCTGCGCGTATTTAGTTTTATTGCTAACGGTTAGATAAAAAATTAACTAATCTGCGAATATAAATTGAAATTTAATGTACTTCGTTGCTATTAAAATTATTGTTAATCATGCTTAATTAAATAAAACGTTAGTCGACTAAAGCAATATTTAATTAAATGGAAGAGTGAATTTTTACTGATTTAAATATAAGAGAAACGAAAAATTTTTCCCATTTTGAAATAACTTTTAATTAATTATTGAGATTCGTGAAATAAAGCTTATACAATAGCTACAAAATATAAACAGCATTGCGAAAATAACTAAAATGTATGAAATACTAATGGTCAAAAATGAAATAAAAATAATATAATTAGCCGAGCAATAGTATTGATTTTGAACAACCGAAGCACTTTATTCCTTTTAAAATTCAGCCGGCATTCGAAATCCTCGCTTAGCAGAGGGCAAAAAGTGTATATACGTACAGGCAAATTGCTGGCACATCGGTACGACCTCGTCTCCTCCCGTAATAAAAAAATCATCCGGAAAATTTAATGGAGAGATCGAGTAGCGTTCGGTGCTCGATGAAAAAAAAAAGAAGGGAAGCAGCGACAAAAAGCATGTAGAGCAGTGAAAATCCATCGGCAATCGTGGATTCGTCCACAGGTCGAATTACACACAGCTCGCCGAGAGCGGCCGGCCTCTCCTCGCTTGGTAACACGCTGCCCCGAAAGGGAAGAAGCAGAGAGAGAGAGAGAGAAGGACCGAGAGAGCGATCAGGCCGACCAGCTGTCGCGGTGAATCTCGATATTCCTTTTTCCTGCAACCTCCGCCGGCGGATGAAAATAATCCACACCTATATACACAGGGCGGAGAAAAAAATCCACTCGGCAGGCCTTTTAAATCGAGAGAGAGAGAGAGCCCATAGCCCGAGAAAGGAGAGGGAGTACTATAGCCGCCCACTCGACGCGGAGCGGGAAAAATAAAAAGCCGCCGCGCGGCCGCGCGCGTTTGCATGCTTGATTCGCTTTAAACGAATTTTCTACTTCGCGGGCCGCGCGGGAGAGAAGTTTGTTGATTAAATAATGGATTTAGCGAGAGCGAGCTGGAGCAAAGCACAGCGGGCGAGCATGCCGGCTGCCTACTTCCCTCCCGTGTGCAGGCGAAATGGAGCGCGGCGCGGTACGGATAATAGATACCATCTCGCTAAGCGTGGACCTCCTCTTTTTTTTTTACTTGGCTCGAGAGAGCCCGAGAGCTCGTTTGGAAAAAAACAATGCGATTATCAATAGTTGAATTAACGATTTTCTGCGCGAAATGCTGCTGCTTTCGCGAGAGCTGCTGGCTAATTCACTTTTATCTACCCCCCCTCGAAAATATTATGTTCTCTGAATTATCGTTATCGAAGCCAAGCGGTATTTAGGAAATTTTTCATTTAAAAACTTTTTCCCCCCATAACAGTTCGAGTTTAATGCAGCGGACTGGCGTGTTAATTTTGAAAATAAAACTTCCGGATATACCCAAAAATAAAGTTTCTCTATTTCGGAACGGAAACTTTTATCATTTCATCTCTCCCCGTTCCGAATATCCCCAGTCCGGCAAATTTTCCGCAAAAAGCGAAAATTGCGTCAAATTTAAAACGAACGGATATTTGAAAAAAAAACCTCTAAACTCACTTAGACAAATTGTCCGCAAGCCGTCTCATTTACCTCAAAGCATACAATTATCCACTTAAACAAAAACGTCCGCGGCCCGTAGCATTGGCTAACAGCGCAAATTACTTAACGCTTCAGACGAAATTCAAGCAATTACGCGGCGCGCAAGGCGAGCGAGCGGTGTACAAGGGGGAAAAAAGTCCGCGCGAGCGACAAAAATGCTCTCTCTCTCTCTCTCTCTCTCCTCTCCTCTCGCGATATTGCTCGCTCTCGCCCGTAAAAGCGAACGAGAGCTTCGAGGCCTTTTTCTTGGGGCTCGCGCGCGCGTGCATCGCGATAAATTTAATTGCGCCTAAGCGACAAATATCGGCGCAAGCGCGCGCGCAGAATGGGGGCAACAGGAATAAAAAAAAGAGCGCCAGGCAGGAAATAGGATTCGCCTTTTTTCAGTGTATAAGCGTTCTTCCGGAACGAGAATCCGTAAATGCTCGAACGTGACGCGGCGGAACGATTGTTTCTCCCCGGCCGAGCTCTGCGCGCGCGATGCTAAAACTCGCTCTCTCGCCTCCGGGGACATTTTCGAGCGCGAACATTAGCCGACGAGCCGCGGCGTTAATGCAATCTCGTCTTGGAAGGATCGTTTATTAAAATTAGTGTCGCTCCGCTCTGTACGATTGTGACGGATTTAATCCCGAGCGCGAATTTCACCGACTGAGAGATTTTCCATTATTTTGCTGCATCGATCAATGACGTAATTGTGCTTCGATATTATAATTAATATCATAATATTATAATTATGACGACTTTATTCTCAATTGATAAAAACCGCGCGTCGTTAATAAATAGAAGATAGATTACGGTTCTACGTTTTAGTAGTCTTGTATAACGATTCAATTAATTTATAGGATGATAAATTTTGAATGCATAATTAATCCTAGCAACGCGTGTAATTGAATTTTAAGCAGCTCAATTTAAATCTAAATTTTATCGCGTCCCCGGCGCAAAACACGAAAATTCTTCTAACCGATCCAGTAGATTTCGTAAAAGGGAGGCCAATTTCGCCAGGATCCTCGTAGAAAAAGCCTCCCACGCGTCAACATTCCGAGGTGCAGGCTCGAAAAAGCGGCGTCCGGCCGAGGGATTACAAGAAAACGCTCATTGAAACGTTAGAAAAGCAAAATCCGCAGGGAGCAGCGACCTGCCTCCGCGATTTAGCCGGTCCGCCTCGGAGAAAAAAAAGGAGGGCCCTTAGACGTCATCTCGGGCGCGCAGGCATCGTCGTCGGGCCAGGCTCATGACCTCCTTTTCGGCCCCCTAGAAAAACAGTCTCCCGTGCATTTTACGCCGTTTTTACGGACCCTTCTCAGCTCTCTCTCTCTCCTCGGCTTTTTGTCATCGGCTGAGATTTGCGCGGCGCGCCGACAATGGGCTCTCGTTCTCCCCGGGCGAGCTCGGATCGGTAAATTAGAGAGGGCTCTTTTCAGCCCCGGGGAGAGAAAGACATCTTCGACGGCGGACTGTGGATCTTGGCTCTTTGATCGTTCGCCGTATCATGGCGCTCTGACGGATGATAAACAAAGTTGGAGAAAACGCCGGAAGAGTAGCGATGTCGCTGTGGGACGACGGCGAGAGAGAGAGAGTCCGCTTGATGTTTGTTTCTTTTGAGCGATGCGCGCCGCCTCTGTGTACCGAGGAAGATAAGCGCTATTTGCATAGTTTCGGGAACTCGGGGGGGATATATTTGTTTCGTTTTAGAACTGTCACGGATCGAGAATGTTTTAATAAGGGGATTAAGCGTCTGATAATGATTGTCGTGTGTGCTGTCGGCAGGGAAGAATGATTGTTTGAGCTGTGGCAATAGTGAATTACAAGCCAATGACAGCCACGCATAGTATTCCTTGAATTTGCTCTTACGCATTCCTGCTTTATGTGAAGCAAATAAGTCAGCAATAACGGCGATTGAATAAAGTCATTCGCTTGATTTATCTGTTTAGAGATGAATTATTATTATAAATAGGAGTTTGGAGAAACCTTATTTTAAATTAAATCATTTGTTTATCCAGATTGAAAATTGCGATTGACACGGCATACTTTTTATTTTACAGATGGGCAAAGTCATTTTATTATCATTAATTACAGAAGTGCAACTGCATAAGGACAGCTGACATCTTATCCACTTAATACAGACAGGTGTAAAGAAAATCCGCAGCTGATACCCGTAAAGATAAAACTTGCTTCGATGTACGACTTTAGAAGTCGTTAACAAGATAACAACTGTCTTACCACATTTTAAAGTTTTTTTTCACTGTTATTAATAATGAATATAAGCATGATATCAAGTATATAACTTAATATACATCCAGTGGCACGGTAGTGCCGCGGAGGCGAGTTTGAGAAGCAGACGACGCGGCACCCGTACCACTATTTACTTCTCATTTCATGTTCGCATTTTTCATTATCAAAAAAATAATGCTTAGCAATATTGTTCCTAAGCTATTTTTGGCATATCAGCATATTTATAGCTAAACTATGATTTTCAAAAAAAATATCGGTAAAAAAGCTATTCAAATCGTAATACACGAGTGCGTAGTTCGAA
>UCOM01003526.1:0-17240 GCA_900474385.1 Ormyrus pomaceus | reverse complement strand
TACAATATCAAAGTTTGACTTCTTAATTTTTTTTTCAGTTCATAAAAGTGAACTTTATAACATATATCATCACGTATGTAATCAGATGATAGTTAAGTATGTTAAGAATTATTTTTTAAAAGTTCTATATTTTGGTTCACAACTACCTTAAGGAAAAATTTTTTTTTTAATTAGAGTTTTCATTGCCACGATTTGCAGATTTATAATTGGAGATGAAATTGAATATTCATATATGTACCGACGTTTAATTCAATGAAATCGTGCATTAATAATATCGCCATTATTCTTAATCTCGTTTTTGTAGCGGGAGGAATTAGTGCCGCGTGACGCAGCTAAAAGTTACGGCTTAAGAGAATTATCGTTTAATCTCAGAGATAAAAATACATTGTACGTAATAAAGTCGTCCGTTTTTCGTTTGTTCCCGGGGCGATATTTAATTTTCGAAAGCTTTACCTTCGATAAAATAATTCCGGCGTGATCCGAATTTACCGACACGCCGTTATTTCAATTTCATTTTATTTCGAATTAATGAGATTGCCGCATCCATTAAATTAAAGTAAAATACCGCGGCGGAGATAGCATTACAAGCAATTTATTTACGTACGTAGAGTTCGTATAAAGTGTACTGCGTTTAGCCAGACAACGTCTGGGTGAACCGCTTATCTAAGAGTTCTTTTTCTAACTTGAATTATATTCTTTTTAAGTGTCTTAAGTACACGCGCCAAGTTTTATGCCGCATTATTCATTTTTTTTTCACGCCGCCGAGGAGTTTATTTATTTTATGCGTCGCTTCTTATTTTTCCTCTTTTTATACTTCGTCCCGGAAAAAAAGGAAGATTTATAAAGTTTTAATCTTTTCGTCTAACTCCCTTTGTGGCTCTTCTTGTTCGCCGAAGTACACGGAAAAAGTTTACAATTTCGGGTACGCGATAAATCCGTACAGGTAAATAAAGGTAAATTTAGGAAAAAGTCAAAAATTTCATAGCGTCGCCTCGTACGACGTAAGCAACCAAATGTGCACTGGAATTCAAAGTCATACCACATCGATCGCTCTCATTCACTTTTACTTTACGCGGTAGTTTTGTACTCGCAAACTCCTCTAAAAAAGAGTACCACTTTTACCTGCCGCCTGTCGTGGCTTCCTTGCAAACCAGCCCCTTTCTTACGAGGTGTTCGAAAAACACACCCCTGCCTTCCAGCTGTTCAGCCGCGGATTTTATATAAATCAGGCCGTGTTTACGCGCGGGAGGAGGACCGTCGCTACGATTTCCGGCGTTCGAGTTTATCGCATCGTTCGCGACCCAATAAACATCCTTATATTCCCTCGGATCACCGCCTACCTTATTTATGCCTCTTGGAAAATAAGCCCGGCGGCTCTCGGCGAAGAGTCGCGCGCGCGAGGTCGCCGAGTGCATCAAGTGGTTGTTAAGCTCCTCGATGGCTGCAACAACAAAGTGCACTCAACCGCAAACGCCGCCGTCGATCCTGTCGAGAGGCTCGATAGTTGTTAAAGGCTGTGTGCGGAGAAATATCGAGATTGCGAGGAGCGGAAAATTTGCAGCGGGGGGATCGAGCAAGCAAGTATGAGAGCGCGATTTTGCCGGGATGTGTATCCAATTAGATTTCTGAAGTTTTCTGAAGTAATTAAAGTACGGCCGACGAATCGGAATAAGTACGCGTTTCGAAGTCTGAGAAAAGCAGGTCGTAAGCCCCGTAAACTGCTTGGGTTTGCGATTATAAAGGCCTATAATCTTGTAAAAATTACCATACTGTCTAGTAAAGCCACTACAGACTGTCAAAACCCAAAAAATTACTATACTTTGTATGAAATTTTACTATACTGTTTGGTAAATTTTTCTACAAAATGTGGTAACTATTTTGGTTTTGACATGTGATGGTGGCCTTACTAGATACTAGACTAGACAGTATGGTAATTTTTACTAAACTTTTCTCTCAGTGCACGGAATATCATTAGAAAAAGAATACGTAAATAAATAATATCCTCCATCCCCGGAAAATCCCGGAAATAGTGAAAAGATGTTGTGAAATCTACTTATACAAGAAGGAATAGAGAGTCGCCCAAGTTTCCAATTTTTATTGAAAACACTGCAAGACCGAATATTCATCCCTGCATGTAAAATGGTATCTTAGCATATCTTTGCAGGATAAATTCTTCAAAGTCCAGACTGTGCATGCAGACCAAAATAGGTCTGCATGCACGAGGAATTAACTGGCATCCTGGAGTACATAGTTTGTAATAATTTATTTTTAATACCCTTTTTTTTTTAAGCTACAAATATATAAGTCTTACAAAATTCGTAAATAATAAAACAAAAATTTTCATCAGCGTCTTAGCAGAGATAAATCTTTATGAACACGATTCGCAAATGAAAAAACTATAACAAAAAAACGACTCCTAAAACTTCCCGAAAAATAAAAACGTCGAAAACACGATTTTCCCATCAAGAGATCGAAACTTGTCCAAAAAGCCGAAAAAGAGTTAAAAAAAAAGCGAAAGACGCGACTACGGAGATTATATCGCGCTGAGCGTCCAGCTCCGATTTCGGAAAATCGATCTCCCCGCGATTTGCGGCCCGAAACCCGATCCCCCCTCGCCTTCCTATGGGCCGCCGCCGCGGCTGCATTTCGCTCGCGAAGGTCGGCTTGCTTACGAGATCGCTTAATGGGCCGTGGCCTAATAATTCATTACCGACCCCCGCCCCGCCGCGCCGTCGAACGAGGAGCCGCGCGTCGCAATTTACCCCGCGGCTAAATTATTATGCGAGATCGTGTCACCGTTAGCGCCGCGCCGCGAGGCCGCCAGCGGCAGGCGTGTATAATGGCCTCTGCTGTTTTTGCGTCGGGGGGCAGGCCCCGCTGGAAAATTGGCGATTCGGGAATTTATGGGGGGCAGGGGTCGATTAACGAAGCCGGGGGGGAATCGGGGTTTCGGTGCTGGCGGGCGGAGTTTTATAAAAGTAGTTACTTTGGCGCACGGCGGTTTAAACTTTGTTCGGAACAGCACTTCGAACTTTCGAGGACAGAGCGGCGGTTGCTCAACTCTTAATCCGCGAGCAATTATACGAGTAGGTTTCGAATCAATTTTGGAGAGCCGCGATTGAATGCGAGAGATACGTCGAATGGGAAAGGTGCACCGCGCCGAGGAGAGGCTCGATATACTGAATGATTAACCGCGTAATGCGAGGCGTAAATCCCGCCTTTGGCGTCCGGGGCCTACAACGTAATTCTTTGGACCACATTTACGCTCGCCAGGTAATGAGTTCCGAGTTAAGAACAACGCGGCGCCGTTAAAGGTGATTTACAAGACCGTCCGCGTAGTAAATAAGGCGAAGTAATTTACTTTTAAATAGGAGGAGGAACTAAATTCGTTAGTAATTGGTTTATTTGCAATGAGAGGATGCTGGTTTTATAAGAAGATTAGCGGGGAAGATAAGCGATTTATTAAAATGCATTAAAATTTTATTGCTATTTCATTATTAATTTTCCGGCGACTTTAAACGATAAAGTACCTTGAAGTTATTACAAGGAAAGGCGTTAAACCGAGTCGTAAAGTGTTCAGCAGATATTGGACGCTGTAATATTTCGCTGGAATATTAATGCCCATCTTGTTTGCATTAAAAAATCAATGTTTACCCGAGCACTTTGATCCCCGTCGTTAATTGAACCGCGAATTTAACGATTTATAAAAGGACTTTTCAAAAAATTACCCATCTCCCAGATAAATTTCCGCTTTTTACGACCCCTTAAAATCCCGAGATTATCGCCATTATCGCGGGATAAACGCGAAAAGTAATGGCTCTTCATTGCAGATTGTGTCCAAAGGAAAATTTACGCTCTCCGGATCGTTAAGTATCCGCGACGTTAAGGGCTCCAACGGCAATTCTCATCCCGTAATCGTATCCCTCGCCATCGATTTGATCCTCCTCGCCATAACCGACTCGACATCTCCCCCCTTCAGTAACAGTAAACGCAGGTCGCTCTTAAAACTTCTTGTTCGCGTTTCAGAAAACAGCGCAGCTCCTCGGAGAAGGTATATATACATCCGCTGAAAGTTTAATGCATAACGCGACGGCAATACCCGCGCAGTCGCCGCGTCTCGCCGTATCGAGTTTGTTCCACTTCGAACGTATATCCTTATTCCGTACTGACCGCGTTATTCGATCCTTCCGGGAGGCGGTCGCGAGTCCCCGGGGGATATATCCGCGGCGCCTTTACCTCGAGGAGAGACCTGCCCGGTGGCGGGGGGTCCGATTTTTATCAAACTTGCCGCCTCGCGATCGCTTTGAATTTAAATGCGACCTTGGAGGCTCGCGTTCCATCTGTTGAATATTTAGGGGCGGATCGGCGGTTCTCGATTGTTTTTCCCTGTGTGTGTGTGTGGACGGAGGTTTTAATTGAAAGCTCGTTAGGCGCGCGGGTCAAAAATATATTATGCTCGTTTTTCACGCGGTTGGAGCTTCCGGGGTATTGGAGACATCTGGCTCGGGGTGGAAAAGTTTGTTCGATGAAATTTTGTCGACAAAATTTTGACCACTGCCGGGGACGTTTATTGATTGTCGGAGCTGCCTCTAAACTTTAAACTTTTCGGACGACGAAACTGCATAAACTATCCGCTTTAATAAATAAAGCCACGTGTAAATTTACTCCCCAAAAGGAAACTCCCCCTTGTCCGAAATTTCGCGCACACACAAAATCACAATCGCGATAATGAAAATTACAAGCTCGGCGAGAGGGGATCGTAAATCATCGCGTCGTGTTATTCGCGCGGCGCGAACGTGCAATTTGCATCGACGACTTTCATCATAATCTTCTTGTACGAGGGGACGCGACGATAGCGGCAATATAATCTCGAGAACAAGACGACTCGCGCCGAAGTGTCGGGTTGACACGCAGCACATCTCCCGGACGAGAGACGTATTACCGTCGGAATTGGAATTCTGCGGCGAGGCGTCATTTATTGTGATATCCCCGAGCTTGTCGTCTGAATTTCGAGCGTTCGAGGAAATGAGAAATGTGCCTTTTTTCAGCTGCTCGAGATCGCTCGAATTTTGATTGGGTAGCTGAATGATGATAAGTTTAACGCATCTATTTTGTGTGCGAAATAAATTTTGTACAAAGCTTAAAATTCAAAATTTTCCACAGAACAATAGTAACGAGCTTATAAACTTTCGAATTCCATTGATAACCCCGCATTACAGCCCGCCGAAAAGCTTGCAAATTAATGCACCGGAAAAAGCTCCAAGAACGGAACATAATCCCGCTAAAGAACTTTATACGAAAATAGCCTTTTTCCACACCCTTTAAGAGATCCCCCGGTCTATTCCGGTAACGCCAAAGCCAAAGGCCTCCCGCGATATTCGAGCCAGTAACTTCGGCTGAAAAACAAAACTGGCCCCCGTCGAGCTTTAATGCGGCATATCGACGAGCGTATCGATTCTCGATTATCCGGAATTTCGATTATTATGCGCACGACCGGCTACGAGCTCCGGTATAAAGATATATACTTCGGCGTTGGATTAAGGAGCCGTTAAAGGCTGTTCGCACGTTTTATAAGGCACTTATCGGACTTGTTCTCGAAATCGAAGAGAGAAAGAGGCGCGGAGGCGGGAAGTGGCTTTCTTTTATTCAGCCTCGATGCGTGCAGTAATGGAAAAGTTGATAGGTGCGGGAATTTATTATGCAGCTTCGCAATCGCGTTTACTAAATTTAGTGAAATAAAGGAAAAAGCGATCTGCGCCAAGCCGGCACTTTATTAAATCCAAGAAATAATTATTCACGTAGGTAAATGAGTTTCTTGTGTGATATTTCCTTAAAAAGTACGAGTCGCTTGACAGTCAATTAACCCCTAGAGGGTCGGGATGACGCTTGAGGCGTCATAGTTTTTCTGAGTATGTTAAATTCGACCAAAGCGGTTCCTTAGGGTTATTAGGGTCACTGAACACGATTCTGCAATCAAAATATAAATTCAAAATGACGGGTCCATCATGTTTTTTACAGATTATTTCAATCATAATCAGTGAAAAATATCAAATTTAGTTCAAAAAGGCAGCCATATTGGATCTGCCATTTTGTGTTTTACAATTCTGACTGTAGAATTATGTTTAGCGACCTCAAAAACCTATATATTTACATTTTCAAGCTTTGATAAGGTCTTTCAAACGTTTTTATCAACTTTTTAAAAAAGTTTCTTAATTTAACATGGGCTTTTACCGTGTCCCAGGTCGGGATGACGCCTTGAGGCGTCATGGTCTGACTCGCCAACATCCGACCTTGGTTTGGTTCTAACTTGGGGACCTCAGATCACTTTTCAGTACAAATTATGAGCTTTTAAAATTTTTGAAATCCCAGTCCTCTAAGGGTTAATAAAACTAGAAACTCATCAGAGCAAAGTATTTCTCAACACCAATCCGCACCTCGAACTACCGACCTAAATCTTCCCCTCAGCACTCGCGTTCCCTTAGGCGACCTGCAGCTTCGAGCTCCATTCTCGGACTGGCGACAGTATATAAAAAGGAGTCCCGCGTCGGGCTCCACAATCCGAGGAAGGTATGCAACACGTGGTCGCGGCTGCGGGGAAAAGTGATTTTCCGGCGTCGCGCTGCAAACGGAGTTCCCCCGTCGGTCCCCGGAAGCGGAGGCGCGTTAATTGTTGGCTCTATCGATTATCAGTGAGCGAGTGACGCGCCTCCGCGAACTTGCGACAAAGTTCGCTTTTCGGTCGCTCTTCCGTTTGATCGCCCTTGGATTTTGTTCCTCCATTTTTCACGCGGCCGACTCTTTGTTGCGAATAATACTGACCCCCTTTTTCGGAGGCGATGTCTGGACTGCATTAATCTTGGGGTTTTTTTCGCGGCATCGGGGCTGGGAAGGTGTAATAATTCTTGACCGGGAAAGAATATTTTTTGATGCTAAATTGACTGCGGGGAGGAACGAAACGAGTATTTATTACTTTGGGGGCTACGTGGCTTCGACAGATCATAAAGTGGTTTAATAACAGCAGTATTGGGTCAGGGAAAGACAATAAAATATTTTCAATTAAACAGATTTCAGATCGTCCCACTTATCCGACTCGATCAACAACGGATCGCTTCCAATGTAGGGTTATTAAAAAAAAAAAAAAAAAAAGATTCGAGCGAACCACACCTTTTAAAATTGATCTGCGTAGGTGGGGAAAAAAATAATATACATTTCCCTCATAAATAATGCAGGACGATCTGTTTGTGGTCGGACGTATCCAAATTTCGGGGATTCTAATGCCGTCGAAAGGCAGAGGCGATAAAATAACCCTTGTATCCATCGAAGGGTCAGGATTCTGTGTTTTTTAACGCTTTGCGAGGGTTTCGCGAAAATGTGGTGAACGTTGGCTCCGAATACGTTAGGAGAATATACATTTCATCCTCTCTCGTGTTTTCAGCTGAAAAAAATGTAAATGTTTGCACGGACGAGGGAAAAAGTTTTCGGTTTACCTTTCGGAAGAGGTAATTAAAATTTAGTTCGCCAAGTAAAGCGAATTTTGATCCGCGTTATTTCAGTTAGTGGAATAAATTTTAATTTCAAGCCGCGCTTTGCCATTTTTTAAATAAGCCTCCAACCGAGTTTAATATATTCATATAAAATAAGTACGGCCAATAAAAAATCCCTTTCCCAACGCAGAAATCCGTCTCTATCACAAATTAACCACACTCATCGAACGGCATTCAACCTAATTGCACCCGAAATAATTCACCATCTCGTAAAAGATTCACCGTTAGGCACAATAGACCCCTGCGAAGCGCTGCAATATTTAAACCGCCCATGCAGCCACCGGAAGTCGCGTCTGCGCCCCGATCCGTATTCTACAAAGCCAAAGTGCGCGGCACTTTAATTTCCCAAAGCATAACGTCAAACACGGCGCGGCTAATTGTTCGGCTCGATTCCTCGCGGAAGCTCCTCGCCATTTACTCAGCGCCAGAATCCACACGGAGCCCCGCGACGAGCGACTTGTTTATACGCGCGGCTCCCCGACAGATTTAGGAACGTGTAAGAAAGTTCGTTTTCTCGAGGGCTCCTCGCCTCTCTCCGCCCGCTAACAGGGATCGTCGATTACCGACCGCCCGGAGCTTTTGTTGCCGCTTCGCGCGCGGACACGTGGCAGCACCCTGGATTTACGAGAGTTTTCTGCGGGGCTCTCGTTTTTTTTTTCTTTTTTTTCGACGTCGGGGGATAAATATGCAATTTTGGGACGTTCGGATCGCTTTCCGCGGAGAGCTGTTTGTTTCTTTGCCTGGTGGCGCTGGATTTATGGCGGCGAGGGTTTCGGTTTGTCGGGTCGCAATTGTTGGGGATCTATAGTGCGCTTACGACGTGTAAGCTCGACTTGATATCTATTATATTTATACGCAGTTATCTCAGAAATTCGGAATTTGGAGTTTAAATTTTATTCAATTATTTATTCAAACATTTATTCAATCTGAAATTTTAAAGATTTTTCGAGGTATTTTTTTTTATACGTTATAGAGTTTATTTTGCTTGGAAATGTTTCATTAATTCCTACGTTTTACCATTATTTTCAGAAATAATAAAGCCGGGAAACACCGAAAACATTTAATCAGAGAATTAAGGTAAGTGCTCTTAAACATCCGACAAAAATGTAAATACTCCACGCCCCCGAATCGCGCTGCGCGCGAAGTACCTGTCCGCGGAACATTTCAATTTATTCGAGATGACTATTTTACCGCATTCTCGAGCCTCCGCGTCATTTTACAGGGCTCCTCCGAGCGACAGACTCAAATGGCCCCGCTCGCGAAATCTGAAATTCAGATTGAAACCCTCCGAAGTTTTGCACCCGCGATGCTAATTCAAGAGGAAGCCCCGACAGGAGTTTAAGATCCGAATTAACGGAGGCTCGGCGGGACGTCGAGTCTTTCGGCACTCGGGGGATTCAAGTGTTTTCAGGAGAGAGAATCATTTTTTATTAATAAAACGAAAGCAGCTCGCGCGGAAATTTCCGGCTGGATGGGCTCTCGAATAAAGTGCGAATTACAAATACCGCACGCTCGCCTATCTCGAGAGAGGAAACCCTCGAAGAAAAAAAGGAGGAAGCTGCGCGCGAACGGCAATAATATCCAATAGACTGCCGAACGTCCGCTCGCTCCGCTGAGCAATATTCCCCGCGCAGCGGCTCTCCTCGCGTCGCCCCATAAGATTATTAAAATTGTTTTCCGATACCTTACATTACCGGTGTTATCGTTGCAGTGCGCCTCCCTTTCTTCCCCCCCCCCCTTCCCCCTCGCGCAAAAAGTCGCAATATTTCTCTCCCGGCGCGACCCTTTTTCCTCGCCTCCGCCTCCTCGCTCCGCTGCTCCTTGATGTTTCCCGACGTGCTCGATCAAGGCCGCGCTCCTTTTCTTTCCTCCTCATTTTTTCCGAGGCTCGAAAAAAAAGAAAGAAAAAAAAATGAAGAAAGAAGCAGCGAGGAGGGAACGGATCGGCTCGGCCTTCGCATTGTGAGAGAGAGAGAGAGAGAGAGAGAGCTTTTCTCGCTTTCTTTTCTCGGTCTTTCTTTCTTTCTTTCTTTCTTCCCCGGCTCGCTTTTTGTGCGGGCTTTTTTTAGCCTTCGACACACGCATTGCGAGCAGGGATGACGGATCGATCGTCGCGGGGCGCATTCGAGAGTCTTGCGGGATCGCGAGAGAGAGACTCGCCGAGTTAATGTAACGGCGGATTTTTCCTGACGCTCTTACAGGTGGAGGGTCTGTCCTCTTTTCAATTAGAAGCATTTGTCTTGCTCGGGAGCGAGGCTTTCGGAAGGTTCTGCCGTTCGAAGGGTTAATTCAATTTTGAGATGGTTTAATGCTATCAATTTCGGGTGGATGAATCGAACCTTCGGAGGGGTTGGTGTGTGCTTTGAACGGGTCGAGAGGTCGATTTTAATTAGGAAACGGTTTGAGCGCTCGTTTAAGGTAGGAATTGAGAGGTCGTTATTTATCAAATAAAAGAAACGGAATGAGAATTTTTAATCAAAGTAAGAAAATATGTAGATTTTCACCTTCTTGGAGTATTTTTAGCTTTCTTGGGAAAGTATAAATTTAAACGGAAATTCAATATTTATTGAACAGAAATAGATTTATTGCTCTCGAAATAAAACTGAATGAAGAATACGTTTTTAAATTAGCAGCAAAGCCAACAACGGTGCATCGTCATTTTAGAACATACCCTTTTTGCGCCCGAAAGTTATTGGCGCTCGCGAATAATTTTCTATTTCTAAAAGAAAAACGTTAGTATTATCCTTCTCTGGCAGAATTTTTTAATATTTAAAATTGATTCCTTTTTCTCTCGTTCGTCGCGCAGAAAAATTCAGGTCGCGACTTTTTATTGCAACTCCTTTCATTGATAAGAATATAAAAACTCTCGCTCCGAACCGGGATATTCTCCGCGCCGAACGGAGATAATGAAAAGAAGTACTTACGTACATTGATTTATTAAGCAATGCGAGGGAAAAATGAGGGCGACACGGAATATACGTGCCGGTTGAAAAAACTAGAGAGCACTTTGCGACTGTGCTTGGAGAGCAGCCGAATCCACATCGTGCAGTTGTTTCAGCCATGTTATACGCTCGTATTTACGATTAATAAATTGTTTTTTTTTTAGCTTTTTAATTAATTACGCGAGAATATTTACTCGGCAATTGATCGTCCTTGGCGCGGCACGTATATATTTGCTTTAATTGATTCTTATTATCTTATCGGAGGAACAATTATCAGCCTCGATCCCTGACAAGCGAGATAGCTTCACTTTATCCTTTGAAATTAGATTCGTCGGGAAAAGCTTGTTGCGCCGCGTATAAATGGACAATGTCTCGAGTAATTTTCTTTTCCTAGCCGCGCTTGAATTATTGAACAGTCCGCTGCTCGAAAGACAAAACGAAGGACAGCTGTTACACGTTCAATTTCACTTAATCCGATTTCCTCTTTAATTGAGATTCACTCGGTACTCCTACACGAGAGGGGGTTATTAAATTTTAATAAATCTATATAATCGCGAGGAGTGACGCGTTAAACTTTTTTCGATATTTTAATTATGTTGGATGTCCTTTCCATTGCGTGGCTTACGGTAAAAAATCCTTTAATAGAAATGATCAGAGATATTAAAAAATGTTCCTTATTTTTGCGGTATTTCTTTTATAAAATTAGATCAGATTATATTTTAACTCTTACTGCTTACCTGCACCCGTGAAATTACTTTATTTACCTCACTTAACATCGTCCTGTTGTATTGTATTTTTTTTTGTTTTACTCTATATGTATTTATTTATATTTTCTGAGTGATAATTGACTAAAGTAGGAAGGTATTATTTGCCTTCTAAAACAAAAATTGCTTAGTTTTGATTTACTTGAATTTAAATCTGTTATTTACCAAAACAGCTCATTGAGCCAAGTCGCTATTAATACCGATATGAGAGCATAAATATTAAAGCGATTTTAAGAATACAAATAATTATTATTCAAATAACATATATCAAATATATTCAATGTATTTTAAATCTTTTTAGATAATCACAGGAACTGGTGATCCATCTAATAATGATGAAATTTATTTGACAAATAAAAAAGGATTATTACACACTGTAACCCATAGTAATTCTTCGAAAATTGAGTTAGATCAGAGTAATGCAGACGATATCTCTGAAACGTTAAATGCAAAAGAAAATGAGAATATGAATAATATTCATATAAAAAAAATTAGCATATTCTTAGATCAGCAACGCATTCGTCATATGCATGCACAGAAAATCTTACAAAAATCTATTGCAACCATTGAATACATAGGTAGTACACAATCCAAGCATGAGTTGAACAGTTATATAGATGAATTAAGCCAATATCTGTTTAATGATAAACAGATCACTAGAAGAATCGAACAAACGTTTCAAAAAATATCGTCTGATTACCAATCATTAATGCACGAATTAGAAATTTTGAAAGATGAAAATTTGAAATTGCTAATCATAGAAACCAAATTAATAGAAGAAAAGAATGAAATTGTAGATAAATGTAACGAATTTTGGATGCCGTTTTGTCTGGCCACAGAAAATATTTCGGGCCAATGGAAAGCCTTTTCATTAAAACAGGCATTAAACACGCAAAAAGAAGAAAGATTCTGTGAAGAATTGCAAAAAATTGATATAAAGGAAAAGTTAATATCTTTAAAAAACACAAAATTGGAAAAAGAGATGGAAAAAGTAAAATTGGAAAAAGAAAAATTGGAAAAAGAAAAATTGGAAAGAGAACAACTGGAAAAAGAAAAATTGGAAAAAGAACAACTGGAAAAAGAACAACTGGAAAAAGAAAAATTGGAAAAAGAACAACTGAAAAAACAGATGGTAGATAATGTTGAAAAGATAGCACGCAATGTTGAATTGTTAAATTTGAAGGTGGAAGATATATTAGAGAATGGTGTTAGAGCATGGTGTTATTAGAACATGGTAAGAACAAGTAATGCCAAGAAAAGTGTATAAAAAACTACCAGCGCAAAAGTATTTCATCCATCATCCCATCTAATATCTTATTAATAGTAGCAAATTGTGTTTCTAAAAATTTGAAATAATAATTTGAAGTGTGTTCTAAAGAATTCTTTTTGTAGATATGAAGTTCTCATTAATGTTTTATCATTTAAAAAATATTAATGTTAATTAACATTTTTTAAATGTATTATTTTTGTAATTAATTTTTATAAATAAATTATTCTTATAATTAAGGACAAAAATCAATTTGTAGAAAAAAATTCAAAAACATGTTTCTAAATTTCCGACGTTCCTCAGGGGTTTCTGATCTCAAGCTTTATTTTAAACACTATAGGTTAATTGAGGTACGCATGGCGTGCCGTCATTCGCATTCGCTATTATTTTTTTTGCTTTTCCTATTTCTATTACGCTGACTTGCACAATTACTTTCAAAGTAATTGTGCAGTCGATGAATTTAATTAATCGAGAATGAAAAGTATAAATTATTATTGTTTCTCCCGAGTCAGAAAATTTGCGTACGAATGTTCGAAGTTACTATAAAGAACTACGATTGATATTCATTATATTTCAAATCCATTTGAACGTCAAACAATTAAAAAGAAGCAACGCCAAAGTGAGAAACCTCAAAATCTATAATACCATTAATGGAACTTCACTGTACCATCTTCACTTCATCATATCAAGTTTCCATCGCTCCATTATATCAGCCGATTCTGCAAAAAAGCTCCGCTGAATCTGAAAACTCTACCCACCAATAGCGCCTGCAAAACGACCGGTGCATAACACCGCCGGAGGGACCGCGGCATCAACTAATTACCCTTCTCAACGCGAGAAAAAAGGAAGAAATAACAGCTGCCCGGGAGATGAGGACGTAGGTTGAGGAAGCCCGACGGCTTGTTTGGAATGCCTTTTTGCATATTTTTGAATGTATAACGGTCTAAGAGCTGGACTGGTGTTTTATATTTGTGTATTGTAAGGGAAGTTTTTCAGGGGGAAAGTTTGAAATTCTCATGGAATATTCACGCTGCAGGACATGGAAAATGATGGCATTAATTATTTTACACCCAACTGAAAGTTGGAAAGATTCTGCTATTAATGAACACCGTTTAAAGTTTTTAACGAATGTTAGTTTAAAAGAGATTTTCGCTTGGTTGTACCTCGCAAATCTTGCAAAGAATATTTTTAATAAAATCGCTGTTAAAATTATTTTTAGCAAATTGCTACATCGTTTCTGTAACTGGAATCGCGTTATCTCAACTAAATTCTCAGTTCAGTAAACTGCAAATTAATCTTAATACACTTTATTTCCAATTTTTAATATTGCACGCTTTGATAAAATTATGCGAGTCCTTTTAATTACTTGCTTATATTCTCGTCCTGAAGCCAATTTATATTTTAAGCGTACTCCCGCATTTTCCGGCCACAAAAGTAACCCCGTAAAAAAAGAAGTGCCTCCCCCCCTCCCTTCCCCAACCAATCAACATCCCAAACTTCCAAAGCACCTTTCACCCAATTACCAATCGCCTCCTCTCATCCGTCCCAATTTCACGCAGTTCGTTGTTCACTCAGCGACCCCCGGCAAGTATTAGTAGGCGCCCCAAGACCGACCGGCCATCGAGATATAGATAATAGATTTCCCGAGTCTATTTTGCATATTCATTGTACTTAGCATCTATCCCCATTTGGTTGTAGCAAGAGAATACCGGGTGGAAAGAAATTGTTGTTCGCCAAAATTGAGAGAGCCGCCGCGCAATATTCGTGCCAAGCAAAACTATACAGAAGCGCTCCCTATGGCGATTTGAAAAAACGAAACGTCAGAAAGAGAAGATGCCATTCGCTAACTCCGGCAAAGCAGTGAAGGACTGGTGCAGTGGGGCTTGGACATTGCTTCAAGCGGATACGGTGCACGTCTGCACGAGTTTATCAGTCTGCATTCCAGCATCAGCCTCTAGCCTTTCCTGAAGCACGCAGTTAGACGACGAATTTTCGGTAAGTGTTTGAAATTTAGTTAAAAAGTATTCCGAAGTATTAAGAAATTTAGTTAATTTTTTTTGCTTTTGGGACTACTATAGTAATGAATATAATAATAATCTAGTTTGGACTATAATTATTAGAATTTTTTTAAATAAGTGTTGCTACTTTATTAACATCGAAAAAAATATTTGTGTATATTTTCATTTATTTTTCTCTAGCTTATGATTTTAAGAAACTAAAGTAAAAATAAATTTTACGCTAAAAATATACTTCTTATTAAACTCGTTAAAAATACAAGTAACCTTCTTTTGGTAATCGAAAATCAATTAAATGCGTTTAGTTTCACACTCTCCTTGCAAATATATAAAGAGAGTATAGATGCTAATACGAAGTACGAACGACGTTTCAGGCAACAAAGGAAGAAAGAAAGAGGGAGAAGAAACGTTAGGAGCGTAAGTAGAGCGTTATCTCTCATATTTGTCTTACGATTCTTGGAAACAGCTTTTTGATTCTTGAAATTGAATATTATTTTAATCAAAATTAGATTTGATTAAAGTTTCCAGAATTAAATTTTTGTTGCAGAAAATGTCTAGAACCCAATCAAGTACACCCACGAAGTGTCTTTCGGAAGATAATGAATCCAATGCATCTGTTGTGATCGATTATTCATCATTTGAATCGTTCGACGTTTTGCCTAATCTGGTAAAGTATATTACTACGACTATTAAATTCATTCATTGTATATTTTTATATATTTTGAAATTAATTCGAAATTAATTATTGTTTTGTTGTTATACTGTACGATCTGTATCGCATTGTATTTTAACTCTCAATGCTTAACTGCACCCGTGAAAATGCTTTATTTACCTCGCTTAACATCGTTCTGTTGTATGGTATTTTTTTTGTTTTACTCTATACGTATTTATTTATATTTTCTGAGTGATAATTTGCTAAAGTTGCCTTCTAAAACAAAAATTGCTTAGTTTTGATTTACTTGAATTTACATCTGTTATTTATCAAAACAGCTCATTGAGTCACGTCGCTAATTAATTCCGATATGAGAGCATAAATATTAAAGAGATTTTAAATAAGAATACAAATAACTATTATTCAAATAACATATATCAAATATATTCAATGTATTTTAAATCTTTTTAGGTAATCACAGGAGCCGGTGATCCATCTAATAATGATGAAATTTATTTGACAAATAAAAAAGGATCATTACACACTGTAACCCACAGTAACTCTTCGAAAATTGAGTTAGATCAGAGTAATGCAGATGATTTCTCTGAAACTTTAAATGCAAAAGAAAATGAGAATATGAATTATATTAATATAGAAAAAATTAGCACATACTTAGATCAGCAACACATTCGTCATATGAATGCACAGAAAATCTTACAAAAATTTATTAATATCATTGGAGCTTTAGAATACACAGGTAGTACACAAGGCAGTCATGAGTTGAGCAGTTGTATTAGTGAATTAAGTCAATATCTGTTTAATGATGAACGGAGAACTAGAAGGATCGAACAAATGTTTCAAAAAATATCATCTGATTACCAATCAGCAATGCACGAATTAGAAATTTTGAAAGATGAAAATTTGAAATTGATAATCATACAAACCAAATTAATAGAAGAAAAGAAGGAAATTTTAGATAAATGTAACGAATTTTGAATGCCGTTTTGTCTTGCCGCCGAAAAGATTTCTTCATTAAAACAGGCATTAAATACGCAAAAAGAAGAAAGATTCTGTGAAGAACTGCAAAAAATTGATATAACGGAGAAGTTAATATCTTTAAAAAACACAAAATTGGAAAAAGAAAACCTGGAAAAAGAGATGGAAAAAGCAAAATTGGCAAAAGAAAACCTGGAAAAAGAGATGGAAAAAGCCAAATTGGAAAAAGAAAAATGGGAAAAAGAAAAATTGGACAAAGAAAAACTGGAAAAAGTAAAATTGGAAAAAGAACAACTGGAAAAAGAGTTGGCAAAAGTAAAATTGGAAAAAGAACAACTGAAAAAACAGACGGAAAATAGTTTTGAAAACATAGCACGCAGTGTTGAAGCGATAGATTATAGGATGCAAACTATATTATGTAAGCGTCGGAGTAGTGAAGTAGTGGTAGATGGTAAAAAAAAGTAATGCCAAGAAAAGTGTATAAAAAAAAACTACTAACGCAAAAGTATTTCATCCATCATCTCATCTAATATCTTATTAATAGTAGCAAATTGTGTTTCTAAAAATTTGAAATAACAATTGGAAGTGTGTTCTAAAGAATTCTTTTTATAGATACGAAGTTAGTTTTATCACTATTCTTGTAATTAATTTTTATAATTAAATTATTCTTTATAATTAAGGACAAAAATCAATTTTTAGAAAAAAATTCAAAAACATTTATATATCTAAACTTTCGACGTTCCGACGTTAGGGATTTCTGATCTCAAGCTTTATTTTAAACACGAGGTTAATTGAGGCGCGCTTTGCGTGCCGTCATTTACATTCGTTATTAAATTTTTTGCTTTTCCTATTTCTATTACGCTGACCTACACAATTATTTTCAAAGTAATTGTGCAGTCGATGAATTTAATTAATCAAGAGTGAAAAGTATAAATTATTATTGTTTCTCCCGAGTCAGAAAATTTGCGTACGAAAGTTCAAATTTACTATAAAGAACTACGATTGATATTCATTATATTTCAAATCCATTTGAACGTCAAACAATTAAAAAGAAGCAACG
>UCOM01003525.1:0-17241 GCA_900474385.1 Ormyrus pomaceus | reverse complement strand
GCCCCTTTACGTCGAAATAAATTAAAAAATGAAAAAAATTCAATAGTTTGAAAAACTTTTTCTTTGATGAATCATATCTTTATTTACAATATTAAATTTTGATTTCTTAATTTTTTTTTCAGTTTATAAAAGTTAACTTTATAACATATATCATCACTTACTTAATCAGATGATAGTTAAGTATGCTAAGAATTATTTTTTAAAAGTTCTATATTTTGGTTCACAACTACCTTAAAAGCCCGGAATAGCGCCCAACGCCGAGAACGTCGGGCGCAATCGAACCCCCGCGAGAACTCAGCCTCGAAAACTAAAACGAAAAAAACACGCAATTCGATTTCTGCACGCAGGTTCGCCGGAGTTCCGCGGCTCGCCCGACGAACGACAATGAGAGAGCCGCTCCACGAGTCTTCGGAGAGAAGTCAACCAGCGCGATTATAACCTGCAGGAGAGAGAGAGAAGAACGAAAAAATCCAGCGCCGCCGACAACGACTAACCAAACGCCTAAATCTCTCGTTTTCGCTCTCTGACACGATGGAACGGATATATAAAAGCAATACACTGACACGGGAGTATATGGAACACCGCGACGCCCAACTGCCAGACCAGGGATTCTTTGGGACACAGACGAGCGCGTTCGTTGATTTTTCTCGAAACAAAAATAACATCAACAAAAAAAAAAAAAAATAAACAAAGGGTACGTCGACATCCCATAGTGTTCAACGCGAAACCTTTGATTTCCGCGAGCGAAACTTCCATTTTTTTGAGTATAATAAAAGATAAACTTTAAGAGCTGCTGTTGCTGCTGCTTCGGAACGAACGGGGGAGGGTTAAAAAAAAGGGGTGGGTAGGGGGAGGATACGAAACACGTCCTTTTACACACAGCGATATCCGCGGAGGCTTCGTTAATTAAGGGGGAAGGGAGATAAGCTTTTTTTCGCGTAGATATATTTTGAGATTACAATGCGGGGGAGGAGACGAAGGCGATCGACTGTTAAACGGTTAAGATTTAACGTTTTAAAGGTGTATAGGATAAGGAGAACATAAAAAATAAGAATTCAATGTGTCGGGGCGCTTCGGCGCTGTTGAACGGGCTGATTTTTTATACACAAGACACGCATCGATAATGACTTAATGGAAATTATGGGAGACGATGAAGGAATTCATTGTAAAATGTGATACATAAACATACAAGGAGGAAAATGTTCTGGCCGAGGTTATACACCATACTGTACGATAACGTCAATCATCGACTGCCAAAACCAGAGAATATTCTATTTTATAGGAAAGTCTATTATATTTTTAGTAAAATTTCCTATCGATTCGGCTAATTTTTTGTGGTTTTAGTGTTCCGCGATTGAGTTGCAAAAATTTTTTTAAAGAAACACTTAAAACTCTTGCTAGAACATCGTTCTCCGTGTATACAAATGTTTTTGTACTTTCATAAGAAGCGATCGAAGACAGAAGAAGAGAAACTAACGTTAAAAAAAAAAGCTTGATTTATCCACTAAAACTCTTCTCTTCAGCTCTGAAAAAAACTTTTAACAAATACCAATAATCTATATCTTTTATTCTAAAAATGGCGTCTGCTTCTTTTTACCGAAACTTCAGACTAAACAAAAGGCAGTTTTTACCCGTTCGATAGTGTCTAAGCGACCGGCGATACCAAAAGCGCAGGGATTATAAAGTAAAATTACGTAAGTCTTACCCTAGAAACGAACAAATGTTTTAAAACAAAATAAATAAATAACGCGGCCCACCCTCACCTGCTGCTAGCATAGCTGCCAGCAAACTGTCACGATTGATGTGCGCGCCTAGTTTGTACTTAACGTAAAACAAAAAAAATAATACCACTAGGTTTCAAGACTTAAATCAACAACAAAGGAGAGCAAGGGAGTATTATAATTAAATAATTAATAAAATACCTAAAAGTAATAAAAAAAAAGCCCCGCAAAGCGCAGGATTTGCTAAATATTAAAACTAGGAATTTATAAAAGAAAAATCGATTTTAACGCAAATAAAGCAGCGACTGCTTCGAGGAGAGGATATACACAAACTAAATTAGCGGATAATTCGCTTTTCGACGCAGACGAGAGTCTTAGAAGTTCCTCGTTACTAACTACGGCAAAACGAAAGAAAATGAAAAAAGAAAAAAAAAAACAGAAGCGTAGCAAAACAATAATTTAAAAAAAAGTAGGGGAGGCGTTTTTACCTCGCAGCGGTCGCAGACTGTCCTGGCGTCCATCGTTTAAAACTATATACGGTTCCGCCCGCGCCAGGAACAATTCCGGAACCACCCGGAGGGGAAGGAGTTCCGAGAGGAGGGTACGAAGAAAGAAAGTAACTAGCCAGAGAGGAGTTCTCCAGGAGCAATACACACTAAGATATTTGCCTCGAGTTTTACAAATTAAGGATATGCGCCTCGGCTATAAGGAGAGTAGCTCGAGTCTATCTCTCTCACTCTCGTTATTGTTATTGAATCGATTGGTTAACATTCTTTTGATACAGAGAGACAGTCGCACGCTCGTCGGGCCCCGTGATCTTTGCCGCCCCGGATTCCTGTTCTTGAATTTGAATTGCGATTTATAATTGTCGAGGCGCGAAACAGGAATCTGCTGAAATGTTTGATGGGCGTGATTAAGTGGAAAACGATTTTATATTAGTCGGAATACTTATGCTAAATTGGCAATTCTGAAAAGCCGAAAATTATTTATTCTTACGCAGTTATTATGCAAATCACTGTAGAGTTTTTAATGATTTTCGTAATCTTACGTTTTCTACGATTACTAAACTGTATGAAAAGCCTGTAAATTATTACGTAAAGCCTGTTTTGCAGCTATCGTTAATAAAGATTCATTAATCTCGTTACTTTCGTTTTTTCAGACATTTCCTGCGTTAAAACACTTTGACCTGACTTTTTCCGTTGTATCATGCAAGTCACGCATCGCGTATGTATACCTCAATTCTTCGATAGTTGAAATAAAAAACAGAGATTCTAAACGTCAACGAGACATATCAGAACGCGTAGCTTTTAGTGTACCATACGGGCAGTAAAAGTATTGGTGTGCAAAAATTTTATAGGCGAAATGTGTACAAATAAATCATGCGAAGAATGTACAAATTTCCGCTTTTCTGACTTATACTTGAAAGAATTTTTATTGCATAATTTTAAATACACGTTTTCTTCAGGTATAAAAATTGTTTCATTAATGATTGCAGCAGTCTTATTTTAATAACCGACAGTTAACTAAAAGTTTATAAGCTTTACAGCTTTTTGCATATAATCAAGCTAGACCAAACATTAATTCTTAATTATTTGATAAATTCATTTTTTATTTTCATTTTTTTAACTTCTAGACCATGTTAGTTTTTGCGGTGGTCTAAAGGCTACTAAAATGTCTATCTTTAAAATCTTTTCAAGTATGAATTACGTAAACAAATAAAAGTAAACTATTTATTCTCAAAACCTATATAAAATGAATTTTAAAATATATATTCAATGAATGCATTATCAAGACACTTTATTTTTATAAAACTGAAACTCTTAATATCAAATATTAAATAAGAAAACCAAAAGCTTGCCCCTATTTTTTAAAATCCATGTTTTGCACAGAAATACTTTTAATAAAGTTAGAACATAACAACGCAAAATTCTCGAATTATCGCCTAGAATCATCGGCCTACATAATGATCGAACTACAAAAAAAAAGCGTAAAAATGGATGAAGACGTTGACGAACGAGAAAAGGCATATCACAACGAAAGCAATGAGTTCAATTTTATTAAGGAGACAAAATGAGACGAGTCGATGCTGACTGAGAGGTTGACAGATACGTTTTTTCCTCGCCGTAAAAGCTATTCCCTCCGATTGTATCGAAAGAATGTCCTAGTCGAGGTAATGATTGATTAATTTATAAAATATATTATATATTGATGCCGAACGATATTATATTATACACACAGACACACATTGTATAGAGAATATTATTGTATCAATAAAGTGTTAAATGGTTACCAAAAATACAAAAGCATTTGTTTTCTTCATTCGTTATTATTGCCATGATTACTATTGTACCGTTGACATTAAATAAATAAATGATCCGTTATTTATGATTGTATAATTAATTTTTATAATTATATGTAATTATAAAAATTATATATAATTATGAAAATTATACATTATTATATCATTAATTTTTTTTAACAATATAAAACATAAAACTTAAATTGAATTAATAAAAAGGTGGTCATTTTTATTAAATAAATAAATTTGACAGTTTAGTAATTATATTGAACAGATTTATTGTTACTCCTTATTATTTTGTTAAAAATTCAGCTTTTCAAATGAAAAATTCTTATTCTCTAAAATATACTTTATTTATTCGCATAGTATAAAAGCTTTACTATAAAGTGCAAAGAATACAGATTTTCCATTGACAGGTACTGAATACTATATAGCTTTATCGAGATGGCTCGATACTTTGAAGGCACCGAACAATAAACGTATTGTATTTACGAAAAATATTTTTATATGCCGTTATAAATATCAAGTGATATTGAAATGCATGAATATTATACTGAATTTTTGATATACTTTTTGAGCGTGAACAAATTTCTATTCCAACTAATTCTAATTAAAATAAATTGGAATGATTCTGTCAGATGTTTTTTTTAAACAAATTTGTATATATATAAAAAGTATTAATTCAACATTTCCATTGTTTTTACCAACATTGTTTTAATAGTAAAAACAAAAGTTTTAGAATTTTTTCACGTTATAAAAAATTTGTGTCGTTTCTTAAACTACAGTAACTGGCACCGCTCTTGACATTGTAGGTCCTTTGAACATTATTTCATTTTGTGCGCGCCATTACCGAACAACGAGAACCTCGACTGCTATTTCACAGACTCAATATGCGATTTATCGACTAGCATTATTAAGAATTGTCCAACAAATTTATATTAAAAATTACGTTTCGTCGACTAGGTATTCGCGAGCACTGTGACACTTGAATTTTTTTCTTCTTCACTGATTGAGAGCAATGGCGTGACCACTTGCATGTTGACCGAAACGATAAACGGATACGTTAGTTCTTTATCGATACACATTACTTGTTTCTGAAACATGAAAAGACAAAGTTTTATTTTATATAACATTTTATTTTTGAAAAATTTACCTCTTCACTCTCCGCTAACGTTAATTTTACTTGTCCTGAATTTTGAATGTATTTAATTTGTCGCTGTTCATTAAGTGAAATTAAGCAAATTCTAGAACGCAATAAAATATTTTTTATTAATAAGTGAGACAAGTATGATGAGAAAATAAACTTCTAATACATACTTTAATATTAAGTTATGCTTATTGTGATTGGCTTTTATGTGTTCTGAATCTGTCCTGTTATATCTTTTGACTCTCACTGTAGTTAAATCGAGATTAACAACAAGATCGAGACCAAAAAGAAAAGCTGTCCACCGCCAAGAATGAACTCCAGCTGTGTCAATAATTCTCGCACACCGAAAACATTCATTCGCAAAATCTTGTTCACTTAAGCATTGAGGCCTATAACAATACAAATAAAAAGTTTTATTTAGCGTATAATTTTATTATTGATTGACTAGGAGATGCAAATACCTAGGTTTAAAAACTTGTTTTAATAACATTAAAGTGATAGATGGGATCCTATTCAGGTATCTAAGGTAGATGGAATGAATTAAATTTTAAAGTAAGACTTGACAAAGAATTCAAGAAAAAGTGTTTACCCTGTATCTTGATTTGCATCAATCCTGAGTATATGTAGCCATTGTTCTTTATAAGCTTGGTATAACCACTCTTCAGGAATTATGTCGTCACTTTGTAAAATTTTGACATCCTGGTCACTTAATAACAAGTACTTTTTTCTAAGAGCCTTAAATGGCGCACGGAACTCTTGGCCTTCTTTTGTTTCGAGAAAAGGTTCTGTCCACGTGTGATTTCTAAAAAAATCGTCGATTTTTCTAGATTCATCTTTAATCTTTATATGAACGAATAACCTAAAAGAGTAAAAATTAATTTATTATCACGAAAGTAAACACTTATTAGTAAGTTAATGCTTACCATACTCTTAACATCATGTAAATGCAAAATTCCGTTTGCATAGCTACCAAGTCTGGGCTACATACAAGCTCTGCCATTAAGTCTGGAGTTATTTCTTTTAAGAATGAAGGATAATGCAAGCCATGGCTCATTAAATTAACTTCTAACCACCTTTTGCAGGTAGTTTTTACCTTTGGCACACCATAAGAAACAGCTGCATTATAGTAGGGAACTACAGTCTTTATGTTTGTTGTCTCGGCCATGATGTCAGTGCATTGGTCTATGAGACCCTGAAGTTGAAAAAGCGTAGCTGTTGCCAAAATTGAAATCACATCTTTTGGTTCAATGCTGATTTCATCTTGATAAAAAGAACCAAGTACAATTGAAAGCGCTGAAAAAAATCATTTTACTTAATTAAAAATTTATTTAAAAAATTACGTTTTTCAATAATAAAAAATAATATTTTAATTGAACCAATTTAATGAGTAGTGAAATAAAAAGATTTATATTAGTTGATTTGCAATCACAATAAATTTAATCTTACAAAAATATTGACAGATAATGAATAAAATGTAGCAATTGTTAAACATCAAATTCCAATATTTATTGTAGGATTGCAGACACACCTTTTAAAGATGTGTAGATCTAAGGCTTTAAAAGTAGAATTTCAATGCCATAGAAATCCAAACATAGAAAAGTAGGTCAATACATGGCTGAACACATGGTTGACAAACTTTCACTTTTTATTTCAAGACAACCCAATGAGGATTTCCCCTATGTCAAAAGTCTTGTGTAAATTAAGCAAATAAAAATCATAAAATCTTACAGTCCAGAGTGATGGAGGGGTCAGTGATCTCCACATTCACTATTTTTTCATTAGTCTCTCGCCAGGAACCAGAAAACATACTAGAAAAATAAGGACTCTGAAAACAGAAACAATATTTTTAATAAATATACAAATATTAATAATGTATTTTTTTTTAAACTTTAACATTGAAACTTTTTAATGATAGGATATTTATTGGAAATTTTTAAATTCAATTAATCTATTGATAAGCGTTATTGGTAAAAAAAATAGACTTTATTTATGAGACATAAATTATCTATTAGATACTAATTTCAAGTGATTGAATTAGATAAACATTTTAATCTCTATTAAAAAAAGAAGACACTATTGACCACCCTTTAGATAGCACAGAGAAATGTTAGGTTTCTAGAAATAGGTGATAATTACTTGGCTTATGTAAACTTTGTGCAGTCTCCATGCTTTTCCAAGCATTAGCACCGTAATATCACTGCCCTTTTCCTCCTGAAATAGCGTCTTGTAAATGTACTGTGCCGTTGTAAGTAATTTTCTCCTGAAAAAAAAAAAAACATCCATCGTCAGTCAGGCTATCACCTACAGAAATATCCTCAACCTCATGAACAACAACAAATACAAACAAGTCCATGGAAAAGAAGATTCCCAGGATGATGTCATCTTTAAAAATAAGGAGAGTTACCTCACGGTAACGGGTCGCACTAAATGTTTGCCGAATGCAATCATCCTCCGCGGTCCCAAATAACAATAATACAGGCACGAGGTCGATCTCTGGCAGGTTTATTTTTAGAAAAACTCACCGTTTAGGCGTCTGCAGAGTTTCTTCGATAAACCTCGACTCAGAATCCAGGTCGTCCTCCTCGATGCACTTCCTTTTTCTTCCTCTGTACACGGAATTCACTGCGCTGTTCGACACCGACAGCAACCTGCTCCCGTAACTGCCCATTTTTGTTTCTCCTCTATTATCCGTAGATGACTTAGCACCAGGTAGTATCACTTCTAGTTTTTCGGCATGGCGGAGAGGTTAAGTCTCATCAGACGATGAAGGCGGACATGAGCTGAGGAGGACACGAGATGTGCCGAAAAACAGACCCGACCAAACCGTAGTCGAATGTAAACATTCCCGTATGCGCTCCGTTCTCACTCTAAAGTTCACGTAGCTTTGTCTCTGTTTGCCTGATCCGCGTCGCCCCCCTCCGTAGACCGCCAGCAGCTGTTTTTCTCCTCCTCTCTTCCGCGCCTCTTGCCGTCTTACACAAAGTCAGGAATGAAAGCGATATGTGCGCAGGACCGCGAAGTATTTTCGGACGATTGAAAAATGTTACTGGTGCTACATGAATTGAGAGAAATTTATATATATTTAGGTTTGCAGGTTGCTGCATCAAGATAAAGTTTATTTATAATTGAATTAATAGTAAAATTTTTGTATAAAGGAACTTGGAGTGTACCGCGAAAATGCTAGTTGAACAGAATTCGATCGAGTTCGTTTACCTGTAGAGAATGCTTAATTTAATTGTTTTTTTACGATGTAGTTTCATGTTACAGTTCGTTGAAAGAACATTAAATTTTCAACAACGGTTTTTTTTCTATTAAATTTACTTAAAACTTTCTTTAGATTTTTAAAATAAGGATTAGTTTTTGAAATTTCATATTTTTTTGTGCAGTTTTTATGAAATTGTTACATACGAACTTTATACCATAATTTCGCAGCGTATCGACGGATCAATGGCAACTATAGCATATCTAAATATAAACGTTTATGAGTTATAGACACGAACATAACGTTTTTGCTCAAAAAGCAAGATAGTAATAATCTAATTGTTGAACGCGAACCAGAAAACGATGTTGAAGATAATATTTTGTTCGATGCACTGTAGGTAAGATGCGTTATTCTATTAGCCTTTTGTCCCATTTTACACCTCAACGACTACTTCACTCGAGATCATTTCCTTTTTTGTCTGGAGCACGCATTTAATCATGCAGCTCATTGTAAACACAGGAGATCCGTCGCATTCTATTACCATATTTAGAAGAAAAATACTCTACAGCCCAAGTGGTTTCGAATTTGTTTTGTTTTCTTTTAATTAATATATTATTTAAATTCTTCGAATATTTATATGAAAAAACTTGATCGGACGAAAATCGGTTATTAAGATTGAGTTTTCATGACAAAACAGATTGAATTACATCTTTTAAAGATTAATATTTTTATTCGCTTGCATCTTTTAAAAATTAACAAAGCTTATCATTACGCGCATGCCATCGTCGTGAATTAAAATTGTCATAATGTGGTCAAATCATAAAACTCGAACGAGTTAAAAGAGCTTGATTTTGATAAATGTACGTTTTTTAAAGTAATTTTAACACGGCAGAAAAAACTTTTAACACGGCAACTTGAAATAAGAAATTCGTGCTTTATTCCAAGTTGCAAAAAAATTTTAGAAAATGATTATTACGTTTAACCAGCGAGAAGTATGCAATTTTTAAAAACTAATTTTCAGTAAAAATTTCCTAATTACAATAACAAGTAACAATTTTCAAAGAGCCAATTTTTAACAAGAGTTATATTATGCATTAAAAAAATGGCTTATTCAATTAAAGCTTTTTCGGAAAAAAGATTAACAGTTTATAATAAAAGTTTTTATAAATAAGCTAAATGTTAAACACAAATTTGTACGGTAATTTGTTTTTGCTACTAAAATAAGTAATATGCCACTTTTATTTTATATAAGATTTATGTAATCTAGTTTTCTGGAATTTCCACTTTACTACAATTAATTTGCTTTTTCTTAAGATAAAAAACTCGTTTGAATACGTTTAGATTTTAGATTTAAAACGTTTTCTGTTTAAAAGTTCTGTTAAAATTGTCCAATTCAAAAACAAAACTATATATATTATATATTATATAATAAAAGAAATTACACTATAATACCTACCTGTCTGTCGTTCCCGGAAGCGGAACTAACTCGAATAGCTCCTACTTCTACGTGCAATCGAAAGGTCCCGCTATTTGTCGCACAAATCGCACAGCGGCGCGCAGCACAGCTGCGATGAGCTGCCCTCTAGGCGAAGCTTCAACCCTACTGAAACTCTTCCCAGATTCAGAATTCCGTAAATCTCGGCCGGAGCGACATCAGCGATCAGCTACGTAAGCATCGTTTATCAGAGTGGTTTCTGTTTCTGCTGTACTTGTATAGTTGCAGTGGGACGAATTTCTACATCGCCGGCTAAAGTGGTAAAAGGACGGGGTTTCGAAAGTTGTGCTACATTACTGCAACTACGAACAGAGCTACAGAGACGCCAAAATCGCGGCAGGCTAATCGAAAATACCCGCGATGCCCTAAGAACTCTTCTCCACCTAAGTGGTTGCTAGGTGTTCTGTTTGTTAGATAAGCTGCTGAGTATGAAGCGTTTAGTGTTTGAAAACACGCCCCCGAATGAATAACACCTGTGCTATACAGGAAGGCAGTTTAGTGACCTGGTATGTACTTACGTTTTCTCATAACAATACGTTAAGCTTTGTGTTTTTATATGAAGTTTTATTAATTAATTAGTAAGAAAGATGATTACAACAAAGTTTTTTTTTTCAGATCCAGAGAGCACAAGAAAAAGAATCAGAAGCTTCTAGGTTATATCTTCTAGTATTATAATAATAGGATAGTAGTTCATAATTCGTTTTTTTTATAAATCAACAAAATGAAGGTTAAGCCTAGAGTATTCTTTGATGTAGAAGTAGGTGGATTACCCATTGGCCGCATAGTTTTTGAGCTTTATTCTGATGTTTGCCCTAAGACAGCTGAAAATTTTAGGGCATTGTGCACTGGAGAAATGGGTCTTGGCTTATCTACTAATAAACCACTGTGCTATAAAGGAATAGTATTTCACAGAGTAGTAAAGAACTTTATGATTCAAGGAGGAGATTTTTCGGTGGGAAATGGAACTGGTGGTGAATCAATATATGGTGGTACATTTAAAGATGAAAATTTTACTTATAAGCATGAAAAGCCATATTTATTATCAATGGCTAACAGAGGAAAAGATACAAATGGATCACAGTTTTTTATAACAACCCAACCTGCTCCTCATCTTGATAATATTCACGTGGTTTTTGGAGAAGTTATATCTGGTCAAGATGTTGTGGTACATATTGAAGGACTACCTGTAGATCGAATGTCAAGACCTCTTCAAGATGCAAAGGTTGTCAATTGCGGAGAACTTGTACTCAAATCAAAGCACAAAACAAAAAAAAAAGAAAAGCGTAAAAGTAGTGTATCTAGTTCAGACAGTGAGTCCGAAAAGAGTAAAAAGAAGAAATCAAAGAAAAAGAAATGGACAGAAGAAGAATGTAAAGTGCCAGAGACAAAGAAAAATAAAGTAGAAGATATACCACATCCACTTGCTTCAACCACCAAAATTGATCCTGATGAAATACCAGAAGTGCCCGCAAATAAATTCTTGTATAGAGCTGGTCCTACAAATAATGCTAATCAAAGACAATATCAAGATCGTCGACAGAATTTCAAGAAATCTCCTGGTGGTAGAATTTTTAAGGGTAGAGGAATTTGTAGATATCGTTCCATGTCTAGAAGTCGATCAAGAAGTACTACACCTCCTCACTGGAAACAGGCTCAGAAAAAAATTATTAAATTTCCTGAGTTTCAAAAAACACAACATAACCAACCCAAAGATAGTAATGATGAAACACACAAAAAACAAGATAATGAAAACAGTAGTGTTAATCCCCAAAGCAATGGTAAATTAAATGAGAGCAATCGAAAAGAAGCAGAAAAAGAGAATACACTTAAGAAAGATAAAGATTCTCACAGAAGTTCAAAATCAGACAAATATAAGGATTTAGAAGACAAACATTCTAAATCACATAGATCAAGAAGGTCTTCTGATAGAAGTCATGAATCAAGAAGTAGACATCGATCTAAACATCGATCACACAAATCTCCTAGTCGTAGTAGTCACAGTAGAAGACATCATAGGCATTCTCCCTACGAATCTTCATCCCGTTCAAAAAAATCCTCTCGTCGATCACATTAAAGTATCAAATAATGTACAACAATTTCACTAATGTAAAGCATGGACTCGTATTTTCTATAATACGAAGAAGAATTGTAATAAAAACTATGTTACACTTTTTTATTTATGAACTTATTTTCTGAGATAAGTAAATGATTGTTTCATAAAATGTGTTGTTTTATTTTTAATCCTATGTTATTTAAGATTCAAACATTACAAGTAAAAAGTTTAAATAAATACTGTAACTTTTTAATAATTGAACAAATTTTTAATCCATCAATTTTAAGATTAATAAAATCAATTTTAAGATTAAATTCGAATTCAGCCGGCGCATGCGCTGTTTCTCGCGGCTTATATGCCCAGTGCAAAGTGTATACGGATTCTATGTATGATACTGTCAATGTGATGCTGTCCGCTGTCGTTAGCCGTTACGTAAAAAAACAAATGTGTGAGTGCGTACTTATGTGATCCTTAGTAAGTTATTTTAATTTAGTCTGTAGTGAATGTAATTTTTATATATTTAATTTAATTTCAGATAAGAGCTCCTGATTCTATTTCATATCTGTCTAAATTATAGACGTTTTTACAGAAGAGAACAAATCAAGAAATGGGTTTGATTAGGTTAGTTCAAGCAGAAGTTAATAATTTTTGAATTAGATATAATAATTTAATGACATACAATTAATTGTAAAATTCCTTCATTGCAAATGAATAGTGAGTGATATGATTAAAAAATTATAAGTGATTTTTAAGTAAAGCATTTAGCAATATTATAAGCCAAAATATTAAGCATTATTAAAAAACTTGGTAATTAACTAGTTTAAATATGAGCTGTGCTTCTACAAGTATATTATATAGTGAAGAACTTTGATTTCTAATATAATGTTTTTCTATTTTAGATTTGCTATCAAAAGCAGCATTGCAGGTGGCATTGTCTACTACACCACTCAAGAAGGTCTCTGGTCTAGTCCAGAAGATGCTGCTAAAGTTTATAATAAATTATACAATACTCTTACTCCAATAGTACAGAAAAATGTTCCAAAGGAAGTTATAAATGAAGTACGTCTCTTTCAAGAGTATTAAACAAATTTTTATCTCTTAATTACATGGTATTATTTCTTTAAAACAGAAATGAAACCATAGCTACAAAATTAAACTTTTAAATCTTTGAAGAAAATATATAATTATAATTTAATGAAATGATTTCAAGAAAATAATATATAATAAACTATAACATTTCAAATCTTCAAAAATTTGAAATTCATTACACAAGAGTTTAATAAAAATATTTTTAGGTATCTCAATTACCTCGTCCATCGGATTTAAAAGTATTGGCAGTGAGTTATTGGAATCAAGGAGTCATAAATAGTATAAAATTTTTATCCAATTTGTCAATCCATCTTAATGATGGTATCATCAGAATAAAACAGGAAATTGATAAATTGGACTTATCTAGCAGTGAAACAGTTAAACCAGAAGAATCAAAAAAATCTAATTAATTCATTAGGTATATTTTGGAAGAAAAATGATAGATAAGGGATTTTAAATTTATTTATGTGAACATGTAAACAAATGTTATATTTTTTTTAAATTTTTTTTGACGTGTGTTGTTGAATAAGAACTGTCACATTGTTATATTAAATAAAAAGCATTAAAACAATTCTTTATTTGTATTTAAATTTAAATTTGTGTAAATTATTATTTTTATGATAATTCACATATTTTATACTAGAAAAATTTTATTTAGTTTTTCTTACAGAATTTTAGGAAAAGCTTTAATAAAATTTAATAAAATTTCAAATTTTTTCCAAAATTTATCCAAGAAATTCTGATTATTAAAAAATCAATAAGAAATATTATAAAAATAAGATTGCAATACATTTAAAAAACGGGAGCAGAATTTAACATTTTTATACATTGGACTTTTTGAAAAGGAAAAGCAACACAGACAAACAAATTTTTGTATTTTTTATTTATATTACTAAAAAAGAATATCCTTTAAAAAAGCTTCTTATACAGCAATTTACATGAGTCAGTTATATGCATCTTTTCAACAATCACTGAAAACTTGAATATTTTTTGAAGTTTTTCTTACAATTAAATAAATTATAGTTATGATATTCTTATACAAAGCTTGTAATACATCTTTTTACATTACATATCTTGATTATAGAATTTGATTTCATGCTGAGATCAAATTCATTACAACAGCGAAATCGTTTTTTTTTTAGGCATTGATTATATATATATAATTTCAATCTACTTTATTAACAATATTTTTCATTTATCTTTTGTAATTTTTTTGCCGTAATGTTATTTTAAAGAAATAATTTTATTCAAAAAATTGAATTAAAAAATTAATAAATGACAAGATAAACAAGAGGTCTCAGTTCCTTGGCTATCAAAGGTTTTCATGCAAAATTCATCTAACAGAAGACACCTACATATGACGTTATAGACGATAATGACGGTGGTCCTGAGCTGAGGTTAAGCTTATCTAACTCTTCATCAGCTTTGCTATTTTTAAAATCTTGTTGACAATACAAGAATTTATTCCATTCATCCATTCTTGGATGTGCTAAATGCTGCAAATTAAAAAGGATGTATTAAGATTCTGAGTTACTGGTTAGTTACTGAGTTAGTTAAATCAATGCTCTGTGGATAAATTTTCAGTAAAATAGTTGAGCAAAAATTTTAAGCAATTCTTGTTAGAACTTGAATTCGTACCTCCGCAACGTCGTAAACCCATATTTTTCCACTGTCGTCGCCGACAGTAACGTGCAATCCGCTCGGCGTCCACGAGACTCGATTGAGCGCAGGACTGCCCTCTACGACGACACTGGCTGCAGGAACTTCGGTATCCTGATTCAAATTCCATAAATCTAATCTACCGCAGTCGTCGACAGCGGCGAAGACAGCTGGATGACTCGGCGACCAGGCCACGTCATACACGTAGTCGCTGTTGTGCTCGAACGAGTAGAGAGGCTTGTTTTCCTTCAAGCTCCAGAGCTTGATGGTCCAATCGAGAGACGAGCTGAGGAACAAGTGCGAAAAGTCGATGCCTCCAGGTACGGCGTGAGTATCGACTCCCGTGATCGGACCTTGGTGGCCCTCGTACGTTTCTGTCACGCCTGCCCTCGTGCCGTGTCGACAAGCTGAAACATTCAAATAGTTAGTCATGCACTTTCATCCGGTGTAAAATTATGAATATTAATCGGAATAAAAAACTTTTTATGTTTTAATTACCTGAATAAACTGTGCCATCTTCACTACCGACTACAAAATTATTTACATCTCCGCAAGGGAAAGCTAATTGCGTTATAGCTATTTGTTTTGACTGCTTATTTTGTAGTTCTAGCGTTTCCTGAGGTTGAGACAACATGTCCAAACTCCAAGAACACATTTTTCCATCAGTGGATATACTGATTAAATTATGCGCATTTTGTGTACCGACTACTTTTAGACAATATACTGGATGCTGAAACACATATAAATACATTACCATAACAGTCTGATACCAATAAAAACAAAATAATTCCATTTGCATTTTCATCATTGACCACATGGAAAATCTCTTGAAAACAAGCGACTACTAACAGTGTGTGCAGTGGCGGAGAGAGGTGTGCGTTGAATGGGCGTCCTCTTCTGCACTCGATTGTCCCAGAGTACCACCTGACCGGAGTAGGTGCCGCCGAGTATGAGGTTGGGGTGAAACCTGGCGAAGGTCGTGGACATGACGCGCGACTGACAATGGAAGATGAACTCGGGCGTCGTCTTCTTGAACTTGGTGTTCCAGACGAGGCAGACGCCGTCCGGGTCGTTCGGCATGTCGTCGTTGTTGTTGTAAGCGGCGGCCAGGAGCTCGGGGAACTGCGGCGACCAGTCCATCGCGGTGACGCACCGGTTGCGCGACCAGCGCTCGTCGTAGAAGAAGCGGTTCAGCCACAGGCACTGGTGGCTCTTGTCGTCTCTTTCTAAAGTTATGCGATGCGACATTAATCCTCGAGACTGCAGAATCAATAACTCCTAATACAAGTGCTTCCACAGTACTGATTATTAGAAAAAACATGGAGCTTACATTCCGTCGTCTTCATCCATCGTTCCCGTATAATCCGTAAATGTCCACTGTCTCGCCGAAAGCCTGTTCGACGATTCTACTGCTTCTATCTGCGAAACGCTTAAAGTCGGACAGAATGATCATCTGCTTTTCTTCCTCGCTGACCTCACTGAATGGAAAGGCTTACAAATAAAAAAATGTTTTCGAGGTTTCTTAGTTCAACCCAGGAAAAAAGGAGTAAATCGAGCCGTACCTTCCTTTATCTTTTCTTTGTCCTTCTCGACCTGGGGGATGGCGGGCTGCACCTCTTTGACCTGAGGCCATGCGGCAGAAAACCCGGCAGCAGTTTGCTCTGAAAGTCGTCGATGTACTGGAGGCTACTCTCTTCATCCTTGGATTGGCAATCGTCATATGTCAAAACTGTGAATAAGTCGCTCCCACAAACGAGTCGTCGCCCTACGTTACGACTAAACTCTCTACTAAAAAAACGAGCTGCCCAACTAATATAAGGTTTACAGGTGCCAATAGCTTAGTACAGTCGTTCTCTTTTAACAACATGTCGATGCAAGTCGATTGCCTCAGTTCTTCTAAGAGACAAATAAATTTTAGTTTAAAAACAATTTTAAATCTTGCGTTAAGACTTCTCCAGGAAAGGCTTTAGATATTTGATGAATTACTTTCTTACGGTTCACTATCGTTCAATTTTTTGAAAAGCCTAGAATTCATTTGAAAATTATATTTTAACAATACATAAATTTAACTTTATAGAATTATTTAGATTACTTAATAAAAGCAAAGATACATTCTACTTACATAAAATGAAAAGTACCTTCTTATTCGAAGTCTCTTTGGTTCGTCTCCATGTGTGATTTTCAAAGTATGAAGTTGAACTATCCCTTTTTTTTGGTGTTACTACATCATCTTTCTTAGGACGAAATCAGATACCAACTTGAAGCTGCAGGTGGATAGAAGTCTGCTGTTGTAGAACAGGTGGCAGTAGGCAGGTTTTTCGATTAACAGCAAGTCGATTGCCTCAGTTCTTCAGCTAAGAAACAAATAAATTTTAGTTAAAAAACAATTTTAAATCTTGCGTAAAGACTTCTCCAGGAAAGGCTTTAGATATTTGATGAATTACTTTCTTACTGTTCACTATCGTTCAATTTTTTGTAAAGCCTAGAATTAATTTGAAAATTATATTTTAACAATACATAAATTTAACTTTATAGAATTATTTGGATTACTTAATAAAAGCAAAGATACATTCTAC
>UCOM01003524.1:0-17276 GCA_900474385.1 Ormyrus pomaceus | reverse complement strand
TAAAAATTAAATCTTTAAAATGTAAGCTATATTTTATTTTTTATTGTAAGATTTCGATGCATATGTGTTTTCGGCGCCCGCTGGCCAGCAGCCCTCGCTGCGCTCGGGCCGCAAATGCCGCGGCGCCGAAAACACCTACGCCCGCTCGAATTCTCATTCAAATACTCCCGCTTGTGTACGCACTTTCCGCCTGATGTGTAAAAAAGTAGTATATGCACCACGGGAGTGCAGTGGGCAAGCACGGCCTGCGTGAATGCCGCCCTCGCTTCGCTCAGGCGGCAACTTCACGCAGGTCGTACATTGCCCACTGTACTCCCTAGGTGCATAATGTACTATATCAATCAAATGTAGCAATTTGTATAATTTGGATAATATTGCAATTTCACAACGACGTGTGGCGGAATCGACTCGGTAAATACAAAGCAATCATTGAATGAAAATAACTTTAGCCCCCTTTGACTAAATAACTAAAGCGTTCCGCGAAAATTACACCTTTGACAGTGCATTACAACGAACCGCTACTAAAAACTTAAACTCCTTTACCCGCGGTACACTCGACTAGTGGTCGCCTCTGGTACTCGCTCTTCAAAGGTTAATCAGTCCGACACGGCGGCTCTTTTTTTGTTCCATCGCCTGGGAGCGCGCACACGTCGCCGCCGGGAGATATAGGTCGAGAGAAACAGGCCGACAAAGTCGCGACTCGCGAGCCCAGAAGAGAGCAAGAAGTCCGAGGCAAAGAAGGTCCGCGAACCCACAAAATGATGAAAACCAAACAACCCTTCTGTTTACCGTCTCAACTAGGCGCTCTTATTGCGCGAGATCCGGTGCCGCGCGCTCCGTGCTTTTCTTACCCTGACACGGAATATTCTCGGAATACGATACGTGACTCGCAGAGTGTCAAAGCGGAAGGGCTAGAACCGTTGAGGAGAAAATTAATAGCTCGGTGAGGGATTTTATTAAGGGGTTCGTGCACCCTTAAAGTTTCCAAATATATTTTTTTGTTTTATTTAAATTTTCGTTGATTGTATATGTTATTGTATAAAAAAAAAATTGAACAAATTTTCAGATTTATAGCTTCAAACGATATTATTTTATTTTTTTTAAATTGGAAAAATTTAATCACACAATTAATGAAAAATATTATTATGAAAATAACATATTTATATAAATTAATTGAAGATTCGTTCATTCAGTTAAAGGAAAATGGTACAAAAAGCTAGCACGGAAAGAGAGATGACGTGTCAAGTAAATTGAAATCGATGCAGGTGGAAAAAGAATACTGTTATTTATTTAGATCTTTTTTAATATGAAAAGTGATGTTTTTTATATTGAAACACATTTCAATATTGCTTTTGGAGTACATTGGATCTTATTGAAAGAATATATAATTAATAATAGTATGGCTGTATTTCGATGAAATTCATACGTGAAATGAAAAGAGTGCCCGATGAAACAGATGATAACGAAAACAAAATTAAAATCATTCATCATACACACTAGAAAGTTTGCAAAAAAATTAAATTGGGAAAATTACGAGTTAAACATTTTCAATAGTAGTACTTTTCAGAAATAAGTTTGTAATACAATTTACAGAAGCCTAAATCTATCTCCACATATTCCATTAATCAGGCTTCCACGCTCTGGATTGAAACCAAACAGTGTTATACGACTGTACGCTATCAAAGCCGGCGACCAAAAGGGAAAACCAAAAGCGTTAAACCACTATAGGAATCTCAATTAGCACATAAAGCAACTCGCTCCTGAGAATATCAAAACTTGGCCCGTGCAGCTTAACACTTGAAAGGAGACAGGACACAAGCGCGAAAGAGAAAGGAGAGAAGGGCGAGGCTCCGGCTTCACGTTGGCAACATCCAGCCCTTTCTTGTTATTACCGGCTAAAATAATGCGAACTTAGGTAGGAAGTAGCTTAGTTAACTTAGACGAGGGGTAGAGAACGTGTCGGGCTCTCCTTCTGAGCTTTCTAGCTTTAATCAGCGGAGTTCCCTTAGCCAGGAACGTCTAAGTACACGTGCGTCGCCTCACCGAGATTGCGAGGGTCTCCGGATAATTGGAAGTAAGTAAACTGTTTGTCGAGGCCGCGCCTCGAATCGCGAAGATTTAAAATGATTTTGGCCGCCTCTGATTGCCTTCTATACGAGCTGACGTTTGAAATTAAAATTGCGCAATGGAAAAGAATTCTTTGTTTAATCCAGTAAAAGAACGTCTTGTGAAGGATCATTTTTTTAAATTTAAACCAGGGTTTGATATAATTAGCAAAAATTTAGAGCGGTAAAGAGATATGTTATGTAACTTTTAAATCATATATTACATTGAATAAAGTGATACTTATAATCCCATGAATAATGGTAATTAGCATTATATAAGCAACCAAAACTATAGCAACAGTCCTAGAATGCTTGTAATTTTTGCTAATATATGTAATATAATTTATCAAGAAGTCTAACAGGGGAAAGTTTACTATAAAAATTACTTAATATTGAGGGAATTTAATGAATAATGAAGGTTTTAAAGTAGAAATATCGTATTTTTAACAAAATAAGGAAGCTAATAGAAGGATACTAAATAATTCGGAGAGGAACAGTAGAGGATGAAGATAGAAATAAAATTTGTTTTAGGAGGCCCTTTGCCCTTCGGCAAAGCTCTCCTCCTTCCTCGCTCCGTCTTTTCCGAAGAGCGATCGACTAATTTCACCGGCGCTAATTCGTTCCGCCCTTCGCAGAGCGTCAGCTGACCAAAAGAGAGGATAATCGGAGCCAGGCGCCGGCGCGTCGACGGCCCATAACGAGATTCATCAGCGGAAAGCGCGAGCTTTCAGCTGCACGTCTTGGACGCTCGCCAACCAGGGCAGGAGCGCGGGTGGAAACGAAATTACGCCCCTATTCGAGTGGATTTTTCGCGGGATTCGCCGCAAAAATAAACGTCAAACGGGAGCTGCGACGTAATGGTCACTGAAGCGTTGTATAACGTATTGTTGTTTGCCAATAGGATTCGGCTGCTTGAATGACTGGCTGTTACTAATTGGCCAAATTAACTGCACGTGACTTGAAAGGTCACGTAAGCTCTTTCATTTCGAGAAAGGAATAATTTTAATCTAATAATCTAAAAATGTGGCTCTTTTAATAAATCTCCCCGTTGAATTGAAAAAAGCTTTTCAATCTTTTCGTGGAGTTCATAAACAAGTTTTTTTTATTGCTACTTAGGCAGTCTTATTACAGCTACTTCCCTGGCAAAGCTCCCAAATTTACTCAAATATCTATTCTTTGATACAAAGATCCGTGCTCGTAACATTACGTGCTTGGCATTAAAATAAAATTGATTCAACAAAAATGTGCATACTTATTGGAGTTGGCTTGAATCGATGCATCTATAAAAAATTTATGAATGCCAAGAGGCTCTCAATCGCGTTTTAAAAAAAAAAGTAAATGTTGATCAGGATGGAATGGATACTGACTTTCTTTATTTTCTTTGATTCAATAAATAATGAAATTCCGATGCGCAAATACTTTTTATCGAATTTCCAAAGTCAATAACAATTTTTATTCAATTTCTGGTGCCTGGCTGCAAGTTATTTGTATTATTCGAGATGAATTTGTAAAAATTGTGAATATTATTCTTCCTTACAAAGGATTATTAAAACAAATTCTGGACGATCTGAAATTGAAATTCGGAGGTAAATAGAAAAGCTTATAGCGCACAGCATCATTGGCTCGGATGAGATTAGCAAAACTGCTTCTACAGAATTCGACACTCGAGTATGCCGCGGAATTAATGCATTATAAAGAGCCGAGATAATCTGTGCGTAGTCACGGATCAAGAGTGAAGGTTTTCCCGCAAACGTAGCTGCTCGTTGAAAGCGCGCGAGTCGGAGGAAGCGAGTCTACCGCTCGTGGATTTGCGTTCGATTTGAACGATTAAGCGATTTTCGAGTAGATTTCGGGCCGATTATGCCTTTCCCTCTCGCGAAGCAGCTATTCCCACGTGGCTACACGTCGATCACTCGTGTGTGTTCACTCAGCTAATGAATTTGCGGTTCGATGGCTTTGAAAAACGAGTCGGCTTTAGGTAAACTGGGAGCTTCATATGCTTGTTGATTTCAATGCTGGCTGTGAGTAAGGAACTAATAATTAGCTTAATTAAATTCGAAATAGGAAATCTGAGGTTGAATTATTATGAAGAATTGTTTAAGCGCGTTTTAATTTAGTTATTATAAATACATCTTTTAGTTGAATAAACTATTCTTGATTATCTTTTGAAAAACTTTTCGAAGATTATAAACTTTTTGTCTGTTCCTCTCCTCGAACATTCTACTAAAAAGTCTAAACTGCTATTACATTACAGCCAACTGCATTTAAAAGTAGATCAAACAAAAATTTTCCCGAAACTTTATTTCGTATACAAATCTTTAATTAATTCGGAAGGAAGTTTAGCTCTTACATTCTTGAGTTTTTTTTTCATTACAAAAAGATTTTCTTGTCTCTATAAACTAGGAATATCATCTGCCGGGAAAAGCGAAGGTCAGTATTCACGACAATCTCAGTTCTTCTCAAAACTAACGGTCGAGTTCTACGAGGGAAATTAGCTTTAAGGTTAGAATATCGTGTATTATCCCGACGGTGTTCGGTGTAGATCCGCTCACTATATCGCGACATCGTAAAACGAGCTTTGGTGCATTTATAGTGCTCGGTTTCCATCTTACTTGGAAAATACACTGGGTTTTGAATATTCGATTTTGGCTTGGTAAGGGAATTGCAGGATTCGGCGCGTCCTCAATCCGCCTGTAATGGAAATTCCGCTTAAGAAGCCCTTTTAGATAACTTCAATTTGGTTTAGTTCCGTGAAAATTTGATATTTGATATTTTAACGTGAAACCTCCAAATGCGTAATGTGTTTTTATTGCAAAACTTTATTACAAATTATAATTATCAGAGAAAAAAGTGTTTCTATAGATATCTAATAGTTTAACTAAAATGGTAATTGCTTAATGGTATTTACTCGCAGACACAGAATAAGAGACATACTCCCTCTAAACATTGGTAGAAATTCTATTGCAGATGTAAATGTACTTAATTCGTATAAGAATTAACCAGATGGTATCTAGGGAAAGAAAAATTTGACCCTTATTCTTCCCACAGTGATTCGGTAGTGCGGCAAAAGACCTCTGTCTGTCTCTCGGGAGGCTGAATTCTCGTAAGTAGAGTAACTGAAAGGGAAAGAGACAGAAGAGAAGTGTATTATTATCTAAAGGAGAGAGTCCAGCTCAACAAGACAAGCAAGACGAAGAGAGATGGATTTGCGAAATGCATAAAAAAACGAAAAAGAAAGAAAAGGCCGACAAAAGAATAAGGGGAAAAAGGTGAGACGATATAAGCAAGAGTCTGTATATATGCGCGGAGTGCATTTTTCTTGACGCTGAGAAAGGCGGAAAAGACGGAAGTTGAGAGCTTTAAAAAGGGTATTCTTAAGAAAGTGGAGGCATATATTGTCTTTTAAAAACTGCCTAATCAGCATTTTCGGCTTTTTTGTGCGGTGCTTGTATAAACTGTACAATAACGTTCAATCTTTAGGGAAGAAAGTTTTAAAATTTTATTGCTGACGGACGGTATGTCATCATGTTTTAACTTACTCTACATTATTCTACGTTTTCTTCAAAAATTTATTTTAGATTCGCTGTTATTATTAATTAATTTAATTTTTTATTTTAAATATAATAAAATTACTTGCAGACTCATTAATGCAATCCCAAGTAATACAATTAAGTACATTAATTAAATATTTTAACAAATTTACATACGATTAATTATTTATTTTAAAACATGGATGAACTGATTCACACAAGATATCACGGGAAAAGTGTTTGTCTTTATAAAATGTATTAGACTAACACTCCTGAAGTGTGTAAAAAGTAAGACCATCTAAAATAGGAAGGATAAGCCAATGTGCCTGCGCTCTATACGCAACAGCCCTCTAAAATGTTCTTCCACCGATAACCGCTGTAAGTGTAAACACAAGCTTTCGTTCTTACATGCATAGGCTAATTCATTTGGCTGTCGTCCAGGCACTATTCGCGAGCATTAACATGCAGCTGGTGCTACTGCTTCACTTCATGGACTACCGGCGTAGCGTGCAAGTTCTACTGAACGTGAAATGAAGGCAAAATGGAAAAAGGAAATCTTGCATAATGAAATAAAGCAAAATTTTGCCAAATTTTGAAGTTACAAATAAGAAATTTATTCAAATTTTTTTTATTGCGAAGTAAACTACTGTTATAAATACGAAAAATGGAATCTACTTGAATAGTTTTAGTATACAGAATAGATATAAGATATAACAGTGATATAAAATCTTTATATAAATATAACAATTTTATTATTATCACTGTTAATTATAGCTAGATACAAATTATGTATATTAAAAGAGTTGGGTGAAAGGTTACACGGTCTTTATTTTTCCTAGGTGTGACTGAGATAGCGAGTATGGGCCATGTATTGGAAGTCCGAGATGGCCTAATACTTGCACGAATGGATGTGCGGGTGTACGGCTGGAAGTTATCACTTTTAAGTAAAACCAAACCAGTTTTTTGTTATTAATCTGGACCTGCGAACAGGAAGTTATCTTTCTCTGCAGGATTTGCGACGGTATAGTGTGTTATTCCGTTTATAATTATACTCTGTATTGACCGACAAATGTTATTTGTAACTCTGGTGAATGAGTAAATAAATAAGTAAATTAAATAACAGGCAAAACCAACGGCAATATTAGTTCGCCATTATTTTTAAGCTTTTTTTTATTTTTTATTCTAATTAAGCTCTCTATTTCAAAGCTCTCTACTTTTTTTTTAATTTTACTGCCTTAATTCAACAACCAATCACATTGAGTTTTAAATGTTACTACTTCAAGCCATCACTTTTTAAAGAGAAGATTTTAATTCTCAAAGCTCTCTATTTTCAACAAACAAACTCGGTTTGTTTAATGTTACCGTCTTATTTCAACAATCAATCATATTGAGTTTTAAAATGTTTCACTACTTCCGGCCATCATTTTTTTAAGAGAGGAACTAATCAAATCACTCTTTAAATATTTCACAACATCCGGCTATCATTTTTTTAAGAGGAAAAAATAATTTCATACAATTAGCAAAATAATAATAAATTAAAATTTTACCTTAAATTTTATTTTATTTTATTTTATTTTATTTATTTTATTTATTTTAATTTATTATTATTTTACAATTAGCAAAATAATAATAAATTAAAATTTTTAAGATTTGCTTTAATTTTTTATGTCTTTGTTAAATTTTTTCACTAAAATATTAACAAAGTTTTTTTACTATTAACTGTATGCTTTACTTGCGTTAAATCATTGCTGTAATCACGCTGAATAAATAGGGCTTTTATGTTGTGAAATCGCGCATGCCGTCGTCGCCGTAGCCTCCCAAAACGACCACGTTAAATAAATAAATGTGGCTTCCTCTCTTTCGACACTAATGGATTCGTTTGAAAAGTAAGTTTGGACCCTCATACTTGGAATGATTCACGCGAATTCATAAAAGATTGATCATTGCGGGGGAGGCCGGCCTGGAATCTCGGTAAATTTTATTTCCCACCCGAGAATTCAGCACTCGCCATAGGGTATCTCTGCTCTCTCATACACAAGATTGGCTGAATCGTTCATTTATTTTTCTTCCTTTTTTTGGGCAAAAAATGCTCATTAGAGAGTCTCACAAATATCTACCATTCCGTTTTCTTATCGAATTATGATATTTCGATGTACTACTTCGCAATTAGTAATAATAAGTAAAGTATATTAACGTCTTGCTCAAAACAAAAATTTTTATAATTTTATATAAAAAGGTCTTGAAATTTACATAAATTAATGTTAATAATAAAAATTATATGAAGCATTAAATTGTTTACTTCACAAAACTTGGAAAGCATTTGTTCTGTTTTTATTTCAAGAATTTTTATGGTCCTCGCTTCATCTCTATCCTTAATTTTTCATTTTCCTATTTTCTTTTTACTTCACACATTACCTCCTACTAAAGCCATCTCGGCATTTGCCGTTGCCCGTGGTTTTGCTTGCAGAGAGGAGAATACCTGCAGGTAAACCCAGTGAGATAAATTCTGATTAGAAAAACCCGCACTAACTAATCGCACAAAGTTGGGTAGGCAGTGGTCTCCCATCCAAATACTGACCGCATCCAGCGCTGCTTAACTTATTTGAGGGTCGGCTGAGATGTGCCCTCGCCACTTTGCCGATGCGCCGGTGGGAACGCATTTGTTACGTCATCAATTATTTTCTCTTTTCACTGCCATCCCTCCCCCCCGCAAACATCAGCAGCAAGTCCCTTCAGGGTTTTTCCAGGGAACCGGAAAATCCGAACGATTTTCACCGGATCTACTGGTCTAGTATCCTCGAGGGAAGCCTTCCTTCTACCATCTTTGCTGTTTAATAAAACATGTATTGATCGTTTTTGCAGGACTCGATTCGCACGTTGAAATCATGAGGCATGACGGGCATTGGCTGTATTTATTAAACGGGTTATCCGAAAGCAAGGGATAATTTGCGCAAGCTGTTCTTTGGCGTTATTCAAGTGAAGTGGTATATCAGCTTTAAGCGTTCCGACGTAATAGCCTTCGTTTTATTCAAACCTCTAATGAAATTAGTCTTTTCTATAAAATATTTATGAGGTCAAAATTAGATGTTTAACGACACATAAGTATCTCGCTAATCTAGATGATAATTATGGTAATTACATAGTTAGGTAGATAAATAAACCAAACTATTCCTATTTGATTTAAAAACTCGTTGAAGCTGCATCAATCGTACTTTGATCAGAACTATTTTATCAGAATAGCAAAGTTGCAAGTTCTGAATTTGCTACAAATATTTACTGTCCACACACAGTTAACTCACGAGATCAAAAGACAAAATCTAATTGACTGATACATGCGTTGATTAGAAATATAGGCAAATTCTTTAAACTTTTATGCACCTAATTAAGCTTTAGTGTTAACGTTAGTTTGTCAGAAACAGCTACTTTTAAAAGTAAAAAGTACAAGTTACTATTTATTCATATTTCTATTAAACATCATATGAACAAATGCTACGGCTTTTCTTGATTTTACGGTTAGCTGTGTACCATGGCGGTAATAGGCTTGCAATAAATAAACTTAAATATCAACCTAAGACGAAAAACCGAACGATTGAACGATTTGAATAACACAAAAACTCTAAAAAAAATATAATAGTTTTTATGTTTATATTTATGTTTATAATAGTTTTAACAGTTTTTCTATCAAAAGGGTTGATGGTTGTAATGGAGAACACAATTAGTTTACGAAGAGCTTTAAAAAATTGATTATCTATGTTGATAAATGACAAAAAGTAGTAGGTACTGCAGCTTCATTTACGGCACTAACGAAGAACGCAAGAAAATTAAAAGTTTGTTAACTTTTATAGCTTTTCTCTGACTATCAAATTACGATTTTAAGAATCCAAAACTTTTAGCTCAGACGAAGCTTGAATTGAAGTTTAATGTTCTCGCTGAATTAATAAACGCTTGTGCAGTTTCCGAAACCAGGTTTATTGACACTTTCTTTTATTTTATACAAGATTGAATTGGTGATTGGAATTAAGGAAAAAGATTAAACTAAAAGAATTTGAATCAGAAACTTGCGCTTGATGGGTGGAATCAGAAAACGAGGAAGATTGCGAAAACGAGATAAAATGGGAGAATCAGATAGTGAGAAAAGCAGGGACAAGGGGGGGGAGGGGAAGTAAAAAAGCTCGAAAACTCGAGAGTTGGGTGTAGCAACTTGAAAGAAAATGCGGCCCGAGCGCCAGGAAGAGGAAGAGGGGGAGAGATGTAACGAGAAGTCGCGAGTTAATATATGTACGCGGCGAGCCAGGGAACCGTGCAAATTGCATGGCGCATAATGACGCTTTATGCGGCCCGGGGTATTTTGCACGCAAATGGCGCCGTTTCACGTCCCTCTTAACGAATTTTTGAATCTCCGTTACTAGTCCTGGTAAAATGCGCAAAAAGGGTCGAGTCGAATAAATGCCGTCGAGCCTGGGATTCGAAAGATTGAGGTCACTTTTTTATCTCTGGAGAAATCCCGCCGAGCGTCGAAGTGTTTTATAACAGGGTAAGTCGGTACGGTGAAGCTGTAATTTTTCGAGTGGCGTGATTAATTCTCAGTCACGGATCCAAGGCGAGCATTTCTTGCTCGCCGTTTAATCGTAAAACCGGGCTATTTGTTGAGAGAGGGGAAGAAGTTTATTTACGAAGCGGCTCGTTAAAGCAATGAAAACGCAATCGAGAGAAAAAGTGAGCAGCTTGAGAAGTTGGACCGATCCTCGTGGAAGAACTTATTATTGCATCGGCTGGAAAATCCAGAAAAGGGATCGACCGTTAGAGAACTAGAAATATGAAACTACTAAAAAAGTGTCGTAAAAGGCGGCTTCCAATAAAAAAGTTTCCGCACGCTCTGGGCGTTAAGTGCCTTGCAGGAAAAAAAAGGAGGAAAGCTCGCGAGAGCTTCGGCTGGCCTTGTTCGAATCTAAAAACTTTTCTATCTCGTTTCTTCTGTCTTTCATTTTCGAATTTTTGTAAAAATATATCGAAATCGCCATGAGCCCTGCGGACAAGTTGCCTTCAAGTGTCTGCCTGAATAGTAAAGGGAATAAGTTGATTGGCTCTGTCTAAGCTATGGGTTCGCGATTTCTCTTTCAGGAAACCTCAAGTGCGCGCAATTAGACCTTCGTGAACAATTTGCGTAAAAGGAATAAATTTTTGAATACGAATCATCGTTTTTGCGTAAAAATAGTAGTATATGCTACCTCTCGCAATGAAAAGAGAAACGAAATTTTTGACTTTTGTTCCTTCCCATTTGCATCTTCCGATCTTCTCATCTTCGCTAATTCCTATTCACCGGTGGAAAACAAGGCCTCTGACGATGCGGTTCGATTACTTTCTTTATTTATCTCGTGCCTTTGTATTCCGTCTGACCGATGGCACCGAGGCTCATTACAGCGAACTATCTTCGATTGCGGCCTCTCTTGAACAGAGGCCGGCTTTTATAAAGCTTTGATGAAGTGGCGAGTACGTCGCAGAGAGCGGCGAGCCTCGTTTGCGGTGATCCTCGCAATTTTGACTTTACGAGCAGCGTTCGTGGTCGTAAGTGCCCCCTGCGTCTATTGTCCGAGAGGAAACAAAGATCGTTACTCTGCTACTGTTGTTGACCCTTACACCCGCCAGAGATAAAGAAAAACCGTAGCGAATTCTACTCTCCGAGCGGCTTAATCACTCAAGGCGCAAAAAGTAGGAAGAGATAGAGCTAAAGGAAACGGAAGTACCGTGAACTTGTTTTTTTGAAACTTGAATTATTGCGAATGGAGCTGTTTAAGTAGCAGTATTTTTGTAACGGAGACAAAACAGTTTCCTCCAAATATTACATTCGCGATCACTTTGCCTTCTTTACGCACCGAACAGGTAAAAAAAAAAGGGTCCTCGCGTCCCGTGCTGCAAAAAAGGGTTTGGATAAGCACCTTCCCGCGGCACTTTCGGCTTTCTCTATTTTTACAATCTTTACTTTAGCCACGTGTAACGAGATCCAGCCAGGCAGGAAAGCGCGTCGCGGCTAAAAGCGGAATGAACGGACCCGGCAAAAAACGCGGTTGGAAGAAACTGACAGGGAAAGGGAATAAAAAAACGAAAGAGGAAGCGGGTTCGTGGGCGTGCCTTTTATCGTTCTCGCTGGAGAAAAAGCGAGGATCGGGGAGGAGGAGAGAGAGAGAAAGAGAGCGGGCAGAGTTCGAAAAGAGAGACGGGCGCTTGAAATCTATCTGAGCGCGGTTATTGTGCATGCGCTGCCGTCGACGATGTTCGATCGCGTTGAGAAACGTGAACAGGCGTCTTAAAAATAATACGGTCTCACCGCAATGTAAATATTCTTTTCCGAGATTACTAAAATTTCTTCACACCCAATCCCTAGTCTAGCGGCGAATGGAAGTAAATGTTTATAATCGTTACTGCGTGGAGTTTAATTGCCTACTACAGTTAGTGGTTAACGAGTATAAACCCTATCGCTAGGCCTTTTACAGCCGTGCCGAACTTTCATTACTCGACGCAATACTCTGCGGTTCGCAGTACCAGTTTCAATTTCCGGATTGTACCTACCTCATTTGTTTGTCAATGCATTTATTTACGGCACTATATTAGTCAAATTCATTGTGTCGATGCAATTATTTAATAGATGGGAAACGTTACAGAAAGGTTGCAATGTTGTGGGCGTTTACAGTTCCGGTAGGAGTGCATTGCAACGACTCCTTGTTTAATTTTGCTAAAAAGTCTTTTAAAAAGGTAAGCTACGTAACTGAACAAGAGGAAAAGCAAGCAAGATATTAAGAAGGCCTGCTTAACCAGTGAAAAAATGAAATGTAACAAACTCTTTTTCATGAATTATTTAGAAGATCTAACGTTCAACTTGATTCAAGAAAGTCGCGCATTCATTATAAATCCTCCAGCTTTCAAGTGTAAGGTACTCGAGAATTCAAGAGCAGCCTCGTAACCAAGCATACTTGCGCACACCGACTACCCGCCTCTCTCAAGGGAGTTATAGACGCACATTATCTCTTCGATAATAATAATTCAACGTTTCGGTCGGATGCAACGCCACGTCGGCCCGTTTGCACTTTCCGCAATTCCTTAACGAAGAATGGGGGAGGCAAAAAGAGACAGACATTATCCGCATGAAATATTGATCGACGTGCCAGTGCGGTATTTATATATATATATATATATATAGTTATTTCAAGAGATCCGTGGCGAATTTGCCTAATCTTGTGAAAATCCGAAGATGAATAGTGGCGGTCGATGACTCCGAGGTCACAGGGGTACAAATATCGCCGGCAGCACAGGCGAGGAGGAAGCTGCGAGCTATTCTTCCTTTCGCATGATTGACGGATGGATCTTCAGGTCGAGGGGCGAGCCTGTCGATAAGTATCGAAAAAATAATTCCTGTGGAGATTGAGTTTCCATTTCTTGAAAAAAAAAAAAGAAAAAAAAACGAAGGGTTTCGGACAAAACATGATTTATTACGGGGCTGCTGCGGTGCCAGTCGTTAATCAGGCCTCGAGGAATATTGGCAATTGAAGTGATTTTAGTGAATTTTAAATAAAGAAAGACTTTTTATTCATTTTTTTAGGACGAAAATGGAATTTTCGATTAGTTTTAAAATTGGAAAAAAAAGTAAGCCTTGTCAACTTTTGAATCGTCTATTGCACTGGCTATGAAACTTTTTTTTTTTCTATATTTTTTACCAGGATCAGGTTTCATTGAAAGCGATGTTCGGATCTCTGCAGGAAGCCTAACATCGACGAATCGGACGAAATTTTCATCCGAACGAAGTTCGATAAATGTTTCGAATATTATTCATTTTCTTTTTCCTTTAAAAGCTCACAGGAAGCCAGACAATAACAGTAGGAAAAATGTTCCTACCTATAGCTGCGCATTTAATTCACTAAACACCAGGAGCTTTGTAGGGTCAGTTATCCGCGGTACAGTCACAGGTCCATAGGGTATATGTATATGTATGCCCTTTGAGTCCGGAGAGTGAAACGTGGTGATATATCCATAAATTGCAATCAGTCACGTGTGCAACGTGTGTAATTGGAAGCGTGAGAATAGGATCGATACGCAGGCAGATCGGATGTTTGCCCTTACTTTATTTTTTTCTTAAAGGCTTCTGCAAACTTGGAGATAAATCTTATTAAAGTTGCCAAAACTTTGATCAAAGTTCTAAAAAGAAAATTAGCTCTTTTGAAATTTATTGAGTGTTTTGAAAAAAATTATAAAAATTTAGTTTGGAAAACTTTTTAAAATGCTTGCAAGAAACTTACTCTAGCTTGGGAAAACTAATTTAAAAATTTATGATTCGTGTGAAATGAATTGACTTCAATGTTACAAAGTTCCCGAGTGTAAATATTGTACCAAAAATATTAAAAATATCAAAATCATCAGAAACAAATAATTTTGGATGATTAATTTTATTCGTTTAAAACACAAAATAGTCCGTTGGTATAATTCATCAAATGAATTATGGTGACAAATTTTAAGTTCAATTTCAATGACTTTTACGAGATTGACTGAGTGGCGCCGAAAATAAATTTAAAATATTAGATCTCCAATTTACAGTTCAGAATTTCATTTTGAATGCAACCACTTTGCACTTAGAGCTTATTGAAAATTATTAATGAGTAATTGAGATAGATGGCTTATGCATTTTAGTATAATTACTAAAATGTAATGCTTAATTACTTCCGTTGATTAATCCTATTAGAAAGGAGCTTAGTTCAGTTTAGTTTAGTTTAGCTATAATGGTAAAAATCTCGAAAAGGAAAATTGCAGTAATCAGATTCAAAGTTTTTTCAAACCTCTTATCAGACTTGGGTTTCGAAAATAATTTTTAACATCTCATGAGAAAAAGAAATTTCTCTATGCCAAAGTCAAAACAAGTACTCCTTTGGAAGAGTTGCTTCTGGGAAGCTACATAGAATTAAAGAGAAGACCTTTACCGCGAAAGTTTAATGTACATATATACATACGTTCTCGTTTGCTTGACTGCTTCTGCGTAATTCAATTGAGCTTCCGGCCGAACGGCCATTCCGCCGTCAAGACGAGGCTTTTTCAGAAAAGTCCGAGAGAGCAAGAAACTTTATTTCTGGAGCGAAGTTCAAGCGCGAGAGAAAGAGTTACTTTCTCGCTTTCTCGGCTGGTTGGATTTCTTTCGCTTTATGGGAAAGAAGGGCCGATTGAACTTGTTCGTTTATAAGGATTTTCGTTATGCCTTTTTCATGTCCGCTGAATCGTGAGCGTGAATGTTGCCGGAGCAAGTTTTAGACGCGAGAACGAGAGCAAAGTAAAAGCATTTTTCCGAGCTTTTATCTAAAAAAATTATATTTATCGCGAATGTCGCTCATCCTTCCGAAATATCATGTTTAATATTCTACTCTGTTAAATGAAAAGTTTTTAGAGCAGAAATTCGCATCGTAGTATATATTTAAATGAAAGTCGTGGAGCTAATTTTAACGGGATAAACGCGTCACTGCAAAATTCCACGACATATTTAGCTATCCATTAATCCTTTTCGGTATTTGCTTTTTTGCATTTTCAAATTCTAAAGACTTTCAGTTTTAAAAGTAGAGACTAGCAGGTGCAGTGGTAGCCGGCATGATCGTCGCGAGTTAATTAGTGTTTTGTAGAAATGACCTAACTAAAGTCCACTTGGCCGTTCTATTTTCCAGCTCTTCTTTTTTGGCGGTCACAGGCTTCGAGCGCCCGCAAACATGGAAAAACTGAAGTCCAAGTTCGATTGTTCCGCTTCTCGAAAAAAATAAAAAATAAAAAAAAAATCGAAACTCGGAGAAAGACTTTGCAGAGAAAGAGGTCGGGTCGGATCTTTGAGGGCGTCAGGTAAGCTAATAGTTGAGCTTATTTCGCTGTGCGTGTCTGGAATATAATTCCTCCGCTTTATTTGCGAGTTAAGGGGAAGTATACGAGGTCGATCTTTTTGTTTATCTTGCTCAAGAATTAAAAAATTAAATTTAAAGTTAAATTTTCTGCCACCCGGCGGACGTGACTATCGCGGGATTGATCGCTGATAATAGGGAACCCGATGCACGATTGTTAATTAGTAGGCGCGGATGTCACAAAGCAGCCATTTTATCGTTGGAACGCCCTTTTACACCCGAGCACGCTCGAAGTGCTATCTAGTTTACAAAGGCGCTGATGTAAAATAATAACATTCGGCGCCTATAAAATCGCTGCTTGAAGCTGTGCGGTGTAGACGCGCCTTTAAACGGAGATACGGCGAAACTTTGTGAGCGCAGACTCCGTTGCTTCGCAGTTTTAACGTGCACAAGAGTGCTTCTCTCTCATACGATGCGAGTGCGCGCGCCTCCCGATGCTCGGCAGATTAGCTCACGCGACGTGGAGTTCTTCTCTATTTTCTAGTGTTTCGCTGACAGTCTACTTTTCTTCTTCTCGCTGATATCGATATATGTTTGTATAGTATATATATATATATATTATTTATTACAAATATGTACAGAAAATACTAATTGGTAAAATGCTCGATGATGGGTCATTCTGGGCGAGAATTCGTTGCCCTTAAAGGAACACGCAATACGCTTTATACTCGTCACATTATTTATACTCTCTAAATTCTTTCTAACTCACTATTTCGATCGCTATTCTAATCTTTTAATAACTATATTGTCGAAAAGTCATTGCTGTTTGATATTTCCATTTCGATCTGTAAGATAAAAAATAACATAAAAATTACATCCCAAAATGATGACTTATAGTTTAACGTAAAAATCAATGAAAATCTTTTTTCTTAAGTTGTAAAATAATGTTTAAAATAGTTTTACGATTATCTACGCCCTTGAAGAACTGTTTAAAACTATTACTTTCAAGATAATGGAAATTTATTGCGGTAATTCCCAGTGAAACCATCCATCAATTAAGAAGCGAGTTCGAAATTCCGAAGTAACTCGCTTTCAGCATGTTGGGAGTTCGCTGGATCTCCAAGCGGGTAATCTTATTTAACGCGAACGATTCTTAAGAAATGCATCTTCTTTAGCGGCAGATATAAGATCGTTCTTGAGTGTTTACAGTAGCTGGGATCGACGTTAAAGATTTTCAATTGCGCCCTCGAAGCGCATTCGCCACTTTGACTAATTAGGCCGTAAGCAAGTAAGCCCGATCAAGTGTAAACAATAGTTCCCAAGAGAGAGAGAGAGAGAGAGAGAGAGAGGAAACTTTCCAGTAAGGGTTCTATCTGTGGCAGCCATTCCTGCTCATACCGTTGACGCTGCTACTTAAATTGAATAAGCTTATCTTTTCGATAGAACGACCCGATAACTCTTGTCGCGTCAGACGTTGACCTTTACCACTTGTATGCTGTGGGAATGTTTTTTTTTACTGATTTAGAGTGTTTTTAAATGACGGAGAGGATTGAAACGCCTAAAATCGATGACAAATTTCATTTTTGACAGTTATGCGAGCCATTTATATTTTTTAGGTTGTATTCATGAATTTTATTGAAATACTTCTTTAAAATTTTGATTTTATTTTTTACTTTCACATCTACATTATATTAAAGTTCATGCGTCCGTCCGTCCGTCCGTCCGGATGATATTATTATATTCTATATTACTATAGTCGCTATTTATTATTATCTATATATTAT